>PVKP010029245.1:0-29218 GCA_004027715.1 Plecturocebus donacophilus
AAAAAAAAGAAAAAAAAAAAAAGAAGATTAACTATATGCTATACGTTTTTTACAATGTAGCTTAACTCTTCACAACAAATTTTATTTACTCCATACCCTGGGTAGCAGGAGGATCAGGTCCCATTTCCAGCTCCAGAATGTCTGGTTTTATGAACCCAGCAAGTCACCTGACTTTTATGAGATGCCAGCTCCTTTTTCATAAAATGAAAACATGATACTCCCTGCTGTGTTTGATTGGGATAAGAACCAAGTGAAAAGCTCCCTCTGAGAAATTGGGTTTTAGAATTAGGTGCTTTCTCCTATAAGCCCAGCACACAGTTAGTGGATTTCAGCAGATGGTCATATAAAATATGCATAGATAGAATATAAAACATCGTTAACACTTAAAATTGATTTTACTGATAGGAACCAAGCCAGCTTCAAAGGCTAACCAATTCAAGCAACAGTAGCTCCAAATTTATCGAACAAATGTAAAAATTTGGCCTTCGATCCTATTTAACTGTGACACTGAAAGATTAGTTAAGGCTTCACTTCCAGCCACATGGGTTTACCCAGAGCCACCAAGTACAAGGCAGGACGTTGGAGTCCTCTGATCTCATGCTTATCACCCCAGGACCGTCAACCTCCTTCCCACACCCTCGTGCCCACCCCACCAGTGCCTGCCCCACTGGTGCTCACCCCATTGATGATGCCCGTCCACAGCCGTGTTAGTCTTCTAGGGCTGACTTAACAAAGTGTGGCAGACGGGGTGGCTTAACCACAGAAACTGATGCGCACATTCTTTTCTTCCCAATCTCTTCTTATAAGGACACCAGTCAAATTGAACTATGGCCACCCCAATGGACTTTTTTTTAACTTAATTACCTCCTTTAAGGCCTTATATCTAAATACAGTCACATTCTGAGGTACCAAGGGTTAGGGCTTCAACATGTGAATGTGGGGAGACACAATTCAGCCCATGACAGCAGTCCTCCATATAGCTCCTCTGAACAGATGGCCTCCTCTCTCCAGAGATCAGATCCGTGCTCTGGCAGAAGCCCTCTCTTCTCCCCTGGAGAGCCTCTTTCTTCCCAGCAGTCCTGGATGAAGAGGGGCAGGGCCTTAGAGGCTTAGCCAGTCACAGGCATCCCATATCCCGTCTGGGCTCTCCCACCAAAGGCTCTGGCTCCCCACGCTCTTCCCTCTAGCACCTTTGGCTCTCCCTCTCCACTGGGCCTTAGCCTTGGCCTTCCACCTTGTCATCTGCTCTCTTTTCTCTCGCCTCAGAAGAAACCTGAGCTTCATATTCCCTCTTCTGTTTCCCTGTTTCCCTTTGTCCTTTCACCCCCAGCACCCTTGACTATTTCAGTCTCCACCATTTGCTCAAGAATCTCCTCTGGGGTGACTTTGGACCATGCTGTCCCATGGAACCTGGCCTCTCCAGCATCGCCATCACTCGCTCCATGCTGGGCATGCCTGGAGCTCTTCCCAGCATCTGTCCTCCTCTACCCTGGCCGCGGCAACACTCCTCCTGCTCTCAGGGTCCGTCCACAGCCCTCTCCCATGTCTCAGCTTCTTTACTATGGACACACCTGGGATCCAATCCCGGCCTCCTCTCCTCTTTAGTTGCATTCTCTTTCCCCAAAGAACTGACCCTTCTTCACAGTTTCCATTCTGATGGCATCTTTAATCCTGAATCTTTCACTTTCAGTCTCCACCAACCTCCCTCTGGAATTCTGATCCTGGGCTTCTCACCTACAAACAGATTCAAGCTGAAATATTCATCTTGTGTTCCTAATTCTATATTCCTTCAGTATGACTTTCCACATGTATCTGAGCAAGAAATCTCAAAGTAATCTGTGTACCTCCCTCTTGTCTAGCCCCACAATTCTTTGAACTTTCCTCTGCCCCTCATCTGTATCTTCTTTTCTGTGTGGATCTTGATCAGTGCCTTCCAAGGTATGGCAATAGCCAGCCTCCTAATTGGATCTGTCCCCCAAGAGATGGAAAGACCTATGGGGGACCCCTAGCCCAGCCTGACTGCTGTTTGTGTGAGGACTCGCCATTCATTCAAAACAAATGCTTAGCTCTTGAGCTTAGCATTTGAGGCCAGCACTGTCTTAATAGAACTGTCTGTGATGACAGAAATGTCCTATATTGATGCAATATGATAGCTACTAACCACATATGGCTATTGAGCACTTGAAATGTGACTAGTGCAACCAAGAAATCAAATTTTTAATCTTTTTTCTTTTCTTCTGTACAAGGTCTCGCTCTGTCACCCACGCTAGAGTACAGGGACACAATCATAGCTACTGTAACCTCGAACTCTTGGGCTCAAGCAATCCTCCCATCTCACCGTCCCAAGTAACTGGGACTACAGGAATGTACCACCATGCCCGGCTAATTTTATTATTTTTTATGGAGACGGGGTCTTGCTGTGTTGCCCAGGTTAGTCTTGAACTCCTGGCCTCAAGTGTTCTTGCCACCTCTGCCTCCCAAAGTGCTGGGATTACAGGCTGAGCCACTATGCCTCACCTTACTTTAATTTAGAGTGTCCACTATCCTCATACCACTGCTGTCTAATATCAGCCCAGTGCTCTGCCAGCCTCTGCCAAACATCACCCTGATTCTCACCTCTGAGCCACTCACTGTCTATTCCTGACCTATGGGTTCTCCCCCTTCTCCAGTTCAGACCTTCCCTAGCCTTCAGGTCCACTTATGTCCCATCTGTCAGCCCTCTAACTATCTCCTCCACCCACAATGTTCTTCTTCCATTCAAACAACCACATCATTTTGACTGAATAACATATCTTTTTTATAACTTTCTAATTAACTTTTATCTTGAAATAAGTTCAGACTCACAGAAAAAATGGAAAAAATAGCATTGAAAATTATTGTATAGATCCTTCATCCAGATTCCTCAAAGGTTAACATTTTACCATGTTTCCATGTTTGTTGTTTTTTTGTTTTGTTTTGTTTTTTGAGACAGAGTCTCACTCTTATCACCCAGGCTGGAGTGCAGTGGCATGATCTCAGCTCATTGCAGCCTCTGCCTCACGGGTTCAAGCGATTCTTCTGCCTCAGCCTTCCAAGTAGTTGGGATTACAGGTGCACACCACCACATGTGGCTAGTTTTTGTATTTTTAGTAGAGATGGGGTTTCACCATGTTGGTCAGGCTGGTCTCAAACTCCTAACTTCAGGTGATCTGCCCACCTTAGGCTCCCAAAGTGCTGGAATTACAGGTAAGAGCCACTGCACCTGGCCTTGCTTTATTGTATATTCTTTCTCTCCCCACCTCCTCTTTTTCCATTTCTCTCTTCCTTCTACCTCTCCACACACATATATAGGTATATACTATGCTTTATGAACAGTTTGAAAGTAAGTTGCACACAGGATACCCTCTACACCTAAATACTTCAGTGTATATTTCCTAAAAACAAGAGCAATCTCTTATAAAGCCACAGTTTGATGATCAAAACAGGAAATTAACACTAATCTAATACTATCATCTAATTTATTGACCTTATTCAGATGTTGCCAGTTATCCTATAAATGTCGTTCATGGCAAAAGAAAAAAAAGCCTTTCCTCTTTCCTGTGGACCACATATCTTGACATGTAAGACCTTGAGACCTGATTTCTTTTATATATGTATTTTACTGCATTTTAGGTTCTGGGGTACATGTAAAGAACATGTAGGATTGTTGCATAGGTACATACATGGCAATGTGGTTTGCTGCCTCCATCCCTATCACCTATATCTGGCATTTCTCCCTATGTGATCCCTCCCCAACTCCCTACCCCACACTGTCCCTCCTCTAGCCCCGCTGACAACAGACCTCAGTGTGTGATGCTCCCCTCTCTGTGTCCATGTGTTCTCATTGTTCAACACCCGCCCATGAGTGAGAACATGCAGTGTTTGATTTTCTGTTCTTGTGTCAGTTTGCTGAGAATGATGGTTTCCAGATTCATCCATGTCCCCACAAAGGACATGAACTCACCATTTTTTATGGCTGCATAGTATTCCATGGTGTTGTGCCACATTTTCCCTGTCCAGTCCATTATCGATAGGCATTTGGGTTGATTCCAAGTCTTTGCTCTTGTAAACAGTGCTGCAGTGAACATACATGTGCATGTGTCTTTATAATAGAACAATTTGTAATCCTTTGGGTATATACCCAGTAACAGGATTGCTGGGTCAGATGGAATTTCTATTTCTAGGTCCTTCAGGAATCACCACACTGTCTTCCACAATGGTTGAACTAATTTACACTCCCATCAACAGTGTAAAAGTGTTCCTATTTCTCCACATCCTCTCCAGCATCTGTTGTCTCCAGATTTTTTAATGATCACCATCCTAACTGGTGTGAGATGGTATCTCAATGTGGTTTTGATTTGCATTTCTCTAATGACCAACGATGATGAGCATTTTTTTCATGTTTGTTGGCCTCATATATGTCTACTTTTGAAAAGTGTCTGTTCATATCCTTTGCCCACTTTTGAATGGGTTTGTTTTTTTCTGGTAAATCTGTTTTAGTTCTTTGTAGATTTTGGATATAAGTCCTTTGTCAGATGGGTAGATTGCAAAAATTTTTTCCCATTCTGTTGGTTGCTGGTTCACTCTAATGATTGTTTCTTTTGCTGTACAGAAGTTGTGGAGTTTAATTAGATCCCATTTGTCTATTTTGGCTTTTGTTGCCAGTGCTTTCGGTGTTTTAGTCACGAAGTCCTTGCCTATGCCTATGTCCTGAATGGTTTTACCTAGGTTTTCTTCTAAGGTTTTTATGGTGTTAGGTCTTATGTTTAAGTCTTTAATCCATCTGGAGTTAATTTTAGTGTAGGGTGTCAGGAAGGGGTCAAGTTTCTGCTTTCTGCACATGGCTAGCCAATTTTCCCAACACCATTTATTAAACAGGGACCCCTTTCCCCATTGTTTGTTTTTGTCAGGTTTGTCAAAGATCAGATGGTTGTAGATGTGTGGCATTGCCTCCAAGGCCTCTGTTCTGTTCCATTGGTCTGTATGTCTGTTTTGGTACCAGTACCATGCTGTTTTGATTACTGTAGCCTTGTAGTATAGTTCGAAGTCCAGTAGTGTGATGCCTCCCACTTTGTTCTTTTTGCTTAGAATTGACTTGGCTATGTGGGCTCTCTTTTGGTTCCATATAAAGTTTAAGGTGGTTTTTTCTAGTTCTGTGAAAAAGGTCATTGGTAGCTTGATGGGAATAGTGTTGAATCTGTAAATTACTTTGGGCAGTATGGCCATTTTGATGATATTGATTCTTCCTAACCATGAACATGGAATGGTTCTCCATCTGTTTGTGTCCTCTCTTATTTTGTTGAGCAGTGGTTTGTCGTTCTCCTTGAAGAGGTCCTTTACATTCCTGTTAGTTGTATTCCTAGGTATTTTATTCTCTTTGTAGCAATTGTGAATGGCAGTTCATTCTTGATTTGGCTCTCTTTAAGTCTGTTATTGGCATATAGGAATGCTTGTGATTTTTGCACATTGATTTTGTATCCTGAGACTTTGCTGAAGTTGCTTATCAGTTTAAGGGGATTTTGGGCTGAGACAATAGGGTCTTATAAATACACAATCATATCATCTGCAAATGAGACAGTTTGACTTACTCCTTTCCTAATTGAATACTAATTGCTCTGGCCAGAACTTCCAATACTATATTGAATAGGAGTGGTTAAGAGAGGGTGTCCTTGTCTAGTGCCAGATTTCAAAGGGAATGCTTCCAGTTTTTGCCCATTCAGTATGATCTTAGCTGTGGGTTTGTCATAAATAGCTTTTATTGTTTTGAGATATGTTCCATCAATACCTAGTTTATTGAGAGTCTTTAGCATAAAGGGCTGTTTAATTTTGTCGAAGGTCTTCTCTGCATCTACTGAGATAATCATGTGGTTTTTGTCTTTGGTTCTGTTTATGTGGTGAATTACATTTATAGACTTGCTTATGTTGAACCAGCCTTGCATCTCCAGGATGAAGCCTACTTGATCGTGATGGATAAGCTTTTTAATGTGCTGTTGCATTCGGTTTGCCAGTATTTTATTGAAGATTTTTACATCTATATTCATCATGGATATTGGTCTGAAGTTTTCTTTTCTTGTTGAGTCTCTGCCGGGTTTTGGTATCATGATGATGTTGATCTCATAAAATGATTTGGGTAGGATTCCCTCTTTTTGTATTGTTTGGAATAGTTTCAGAAGGCATGGTACCAGTTCCTCTTTGTATGTCTGGTAGAATTCGGCTGTGAACCCATCTGGACCTGGGCTTTTTTGGGTTGGTAAGCTACTAATTGCTGCCTCAACTTCAGCCCTTGTTATTGGTCTATTTAGGGTTTCAGCTTCTTCCTGGTTTAGGCTTGGGAGGGTGTAAGGGTCCAGGAATTTATCCATTTCTTCCAGGTTTACTGGTTTATGTGCATAGAGTTGTTTATAGTAATCTCTGATGGTGGTTTGTATTTCTGTAGAATTTGCAGTGATATCCCCTTTATCGTTTTTTATTGCATCTATTTGATTTTTCTCTCTTTTCTTCTTTATTAATCTGGCTAGTGGTCTGTCTATTTTGTTGATCTTTTCAAAAAACCAGCTCCTGGATTTTTACTGATTTTTTGAAGGGTTTCTTATGTCTCTATCTCCTTCAGTTCTGCTCTGATCTTAGTTATTTCTTGTCTTCTGCTAGCTTTTGAGTTTTTTTTTTGTCTTGCTTCTCTAGCTCTTTCAATTTTGACTATAGGATATTGATTTTAGATCTTTCCTTACTTCTCATGTGGGCATTTATTGCTATAAATTTTCCTCTAGACACTGCTTTAAATGTGTCCCAGAGATTCTGGTATGTTGTGTCTTCATTCTCGCTAGTTTTGAAGAACATCTTTAATTCTGCCTTCATTTCATTGTTTATCCAGTCAACATTCAAGAGCCAGTTGTTCAGTTTCCATGAAGTTTTGTGGTTCTGAGTTAGTTTCTGAATTCTGAGTTCTGATTTGATTTCACTGTGGTCTGAAAGACTGTTGGTTATGATTTCTGTTCTTTTGCATTTGCTGAGGAGTGATTTACTTCCAATTATGTGGTCAGTTTTAGAGTAGGTGTGATGTGGTGCTGAGAAAAATATATATATTCTGTGGATTTGGTGGGGGAGAGTTCTGTAAATGTCTATTAGGTTTGCTTGGTCCAGGTCTGAGTTCAATTCTTGGATATCCTTATTAATTTTCTGTCTCATATTAATAGTGGAACGTTAAAGTCTCCCACTATTATTGTGTGGGAGTCTAATTCTCTTTGTAGGTCATTAAGAACTTGCCTTATGTGTCTGGGTGCTCCTGGATTGGGCGCATATATATTTAGGATCATTAGCTCTTCTTGTTGCATTGATCCTTTTACCATTATGTAATGCCCTTGTCTCTTTTGATCTTTGTTGGTTTAAAGTCTATTTTATCAGAGACTAGGATTGCAACTCCTGCTTTTTTGCTCTCAATTTGCTTGGTAGATCTTCATCCATCCCTTTATTTTGAGCTTATGTTGCATGTGAGATGGGTTTCTTGGATACAGCATACTGATAGGTTTTGACTTTTTATCCAATTTGCCAGTCTGTGTCTTTTGATTGGGGCATTCAGCCCATTTACATTTAAGGATAATATTGTTATGTGTCAATTTGATCCTGCCATTTTGATGCTGGCTGGTTGTTTTGCCCATTAGTTGACACAGTTTCTTCATTGTGTTGATGCTCTTTACCATTTGGTATGTTTTTGGAGTGGCTGCTCCTCGTTCCTTTCTATGTTTAGTGCTTCTTTCAGGAGCTCTTCTAAAGCTGGCCTGGTGGTGATCAAATCTCTGAGAAATTGCTTGTTCATAAAGGATTTTATTTCTCCTTCACTTATAAAGCTTAGTTTGGCTGGATATGAAATTCTAGGTTGAAAGTTCTTTTCTTTAAGGATGTTGAATATTGGCCCCCACTCTCTTCTGGCTTATAGGGTTTTTGCCAAGAGATCCGCTGTGAGTCTGATGGGCTTCCCTTTGACCTTTCTCTCTGGCTGCCCTTAGCATTTTTTTCCTTCATTTTAACCCTGGTGAATCTGATGATTATGTGCCTTGAGGTTGCTCTTCTTGAGGAATATCTTTGTGGTGTTCTCTGTATTTCCTGGACTTGAATGTTGGCCTGCGTTGCTAGGTTGGGGAAGTTCTCCTGGATAATATCCTCAAGAGTGTTTTCCAGCTTGGATTCATTCTCTCCGTCACATTCAGGTACACCTATCAAACGTAGATTAGATCTTTTCACATAATCCCATATTTCTTGGAGGCTTTGCTCATTTCTTTTTACTCTTTTTTCTCTAATCTTGCCTTCTCGTTTTATTTCATTGAGTTGATCTTCAATCTCTGATATCCTTTCTTCTGCTTGGTCGATTCGGCTATTGAAACTTGTGTATGCTTCGCGAAGTTCTCATGTTGTGTTTTTCAGCTCCATCAAGTCATTTATATTCCTCTCTAAGCTGTTTATTCTCGTTAGCATTTCATCAAATCTTTTTTCAAGGTTCTTAGTTTCTTTGCATTGAGTTAGAACATGTTCTTTTAGCTCAGAGAAGTTTATTACCCACCTTCTGAAGCCTGTTTCTGTCAATTCATCAGACTCATTCTCTATCCAGCCTTGTTTCCTTGCTGGTGAGGAGTTGTGATCCCTTGGAGGAGGAGAGGCATTCTGGTTTTGGGTATTTTCATCCTTTTTGCCCTGGTTTCTTCCCATCTTTGTGGATTTATCTAACTGTGGTCTTTGTGGTTGGTGACTTTCAGATGGGATCTCTGAGTAGATGTCCTTTTTGTTGCTGATGAAGTTCTTTCTTTCTGTTTCTTAGTTTTCTTTCTAACAGTCAGGCCCCTCTGCTGTAGGACTGCTAGAGGTCCACTCCAGACCCTGCTTGCCTGGGGATCACCTGCAGCAGCTGCAGAACACAGTAAGGGTTGCTGCCAGTTTCTTCTTCTGTTATCTTTGTCCCAGAAGGATACCTGCCAGATGTCAGCCTGAGCTCTCCTTTTTGAGGTGTCTCTTTGGTTATACGGGGGTCGGGAGCTGCTTGAGGAGACAGTCTGTCTCCATTGTTCTGTTCAGAGCTGCTGGGCAGATACGTTTAAGTCTGCTGCAGTGGAACTCATACCCCCCTTTTTTTCCCAGGTGCTCTGTCCCAGGAAGGTGGGGCTTTATTTATAAGTTCCTGTTATTCTGCTGCCTTTTTTCAGAGATGCCCTGTCTAGTGAGGAGGTAGCCTAGTCACAGTCTGCCAGCAGAGGTGTTGCTGAGCTGCCATGGGCTCTGCCCAGCTGCTGTGTGAACTTCCTTGCAGTTTTGTTTATAGGGGTATAGTTAGAACTGCTTTGGTAATGGCAGTCTGCCTCAGTAATGGCAGACTGCCTCTGTAATGGCAGACTGCCTCGGTAATGGCGGACTGCCTTGGTAATCGTGGACACCCTTCCCGCCACAGAGCTGGACCATCCCAGGTCCAGCTGTGCTTACTGTGAAACTGTCAATCCAGAGTGTTTCAGATTGCTGGTCTTTGTGGGTGTGGGACTAGCCGAGCCAGATCACCTGGCTCCCTGTTTCAGCCCCCTTTTTTTCAGTTGAACAGGTGACTCTGTCTCCCAGGCATTCCAGTTGCCAGTTGAAATGGCGCCCAGATTTATGTGAGTTTTTGTGCAGAGACCCAGTGTGCTGGCTGAATCAGCTGAGCTGGAGACTCGTGGCACTTTTCTGCCTGGGAATCTCCTGGTCTGTGGCCATTATAAATTCGTTTGGAAATGCTGTGATCACTCACCCCTTGTGTTTTCGCTGGGAACTGCAATCCAGAGCTGTTCCTATTCAGCCATCTTGGATCCTCCTCAGGCCTGATTTCTTACATTGTTTGGTTTCCTCCTCAGTACCTGGATTAGTCGTGTGTACTGATTGGCATTTGCCCAGCACATAGTAGGCCCCGAGTAATGTTTTGGAGATGGACACATGAATCAATGATGACAGTGAGCCTGGATGAACTTGGTAGAAGCTCTCACCCTGGGCTTAACCACACAGCTGGCAGCCAGCAGCTCTGTGATCTCAGGGTGCTCCTGTCAAGAATCACTGCCTCACGCAATCTTCCTGGGGCATTCAGTGGGTAGCAGCAGGCCTCCCATCATGGAAATGCACAACTGGTAATCTACAAGTTACTAACTTGCCTAACTTGCCTGCAGTCACAGAGCAACCCATATCCAAGCCAGTAACACAGCTTCCCCTTAATCTGCAGAGGCAGATCTATCTGGATGAATAATTAATATTAGCCTACTCATTCATTCAACAGATCGTTATTGAGTGCCTACTGTGTGTCAGCCACATTGGTATACAGCAGTGAACCAAAAAAGTCCCTGCCCTCAGAAAGCTTTAGGGGGAGGAGAAGGACAGACAGTAAATACATATGTGAAGATATAGTTTTTCATATGGTGACAAGTGCCATGGGGTGTGGGGACCATAAAGCAAGATGAGAAGGATGAGGGGCACTGGAGGCAGGGCTGCTGGTTGTATGGGGTGGTTATGGAAGATCTCATTGATGAAGTGGCTTTTCCTCCTTTTTTATAATAGGGTATAATTTCCCTGGAGTGAACTTGACCCTCTTTAGTGCACAGTTCTGTGACTCTTGATAAATTAATATAATCATGTCACTCCCAGCACGGTCAAGATCTGGTTCTGTCATCACAAAACATTTCCCTGTGCCCCTTTTCAGGCCACCCCTCCCCCACCCCACCTCTGGCAACCATTCATTAATCTGTTCTCCATTCCTATAGTTCTGCCTTTTCTAGAATGTCATATAAATGGAATCATACAGTATGTGACCTTTTGAGTTTGGCTCCTCTGAGCAGAAGAGAAAGATAAATCATTGAGGTTCGTCTGTGTTCTGCGTATTGGTAGTTCCTTTTTATTGGTGGTATCAGTGTACCACAGTTCATCCATTTGGATACCTTCTAGTTTTTGGCAATTATGAATAAGGCCACTGCAAATATTCACATACAGGTATTTGTGTGCCTGTACGTTTTCATTTCATTTGGATAGATAGGTTAGATGGCGTTTGAGCAAAGACTTGAAAGAAATATGAAAACAAACCATGAAGATAGCTCAGGATACTTTTGCACATGCACCATATTGTGGTTTAGCCAAGTGAATAGGTTTGCACTGAATAACTTTTCTGTTTGAGTCATGTTTCTTATTTGAGTTATTTGGAGGAAGTAGGGGTAAGAAGGGAGGAGACCATTCATTCATTCATCCATTCATCCATCCAACAAACATTTACAAAAATGAAAGCCACCAGTCCACAGTCTGTGACCCAAAGGAAGCTTGTGACCCTTGGATCCACACCAAAGGCTAATTTTAGTTGGTTTATCTGACATGACTTAATTTCCTTTCTGAGTTTCCTGAAAGTTAGGGTGAGAGAGTGGTTAATGAGTGTGACATTATCTTCTAATAGAGCTATGGGAGCAGAAGCATTTTTGAGAGTTTTTAAATCTCACTGGAGGCTTCAGGGACCCTTTCATAGGTCCCTGAGAATTGATATTCTTTTTTGTCTAGGAGGTTGTCTGTGTGAAAGGGCAAGGTGATCTCTCAAAAGACATATTCATTTACTTTCTTTTTCCTTTTTTTTTCTTGAGACTGTCTCACTCTGTTGACCAGGCTGGACTGCAGTGACGTGATCTCTGCTCAGTGCAGCCTCCACCTCCCAGGTTGAAGCGATTCTTCTGCCTCAGCTTACTGGGTAGCTGGGATTACAGGTGCCCACCACCACACCCAGCTAATGTTTTTGTATTTTTAGTGGAGATGGGGTTTCACCACTCTGGCAAGGCTGGTCTCAAACTCCTGATCTCAAGTGATCCACCCACCTCGGCCTCCCAAAGTGCTGAGATTACAGGTGTGAGACACCGTGCACAGCCTGAAAAGTCATGTTCAAATAAGAGCCCTCCCTGGATGAGGGGCCAGTGGACAAGATTACATCTTAGGATCAGGAGCTTTGTGAAAAAACAAAGCTACAGGAAATAACTTGTGGACTTCTTTGTTTCAGGTGATGCGACTGTGAAAAAGAAACCTGCCCCCAAGACACCTCCAAAGGCAGGTAATTGGCCATGGCACTATCTGGGGGCAAAGAAGTCATCTGCCATGGGGGTTTTGCCTTTACCCTGCTAGACTGACATCTGGGTATGTGATCCCAGGAGACACCCCACTGCACCCCCACCCCCACCCTCAGTTCCAGCTCTGCATTTCTCAGGCTGAGTTTGCTCGCCACGAGCCTCTGCAGAGCCTGGTCCCTTGTCCTCTTCCACAGCTTTGCCTCTCCTTCTGCTTCCCATGTTGACAGCATCACACAGGACTAGCCACTCTCCTGCCTGCCCCTGCTGTGAATTCTGCCCTGCCATCCATCCTCCTCTCTACCCTTGTGTACATGACCCCCTCAGGGCTATTTTTGTGCCCAGCTCCGTGTATCCTTGTTATATGGAGGCCTTGTCTATTTTCCACTGGATGACACTTGAGGACTTGAATCAAGCCTGCCAGCCAGGGTTTGACTAGAGGTTAGAAGGCAAGGTGCTGCTTAATTCATAAGTGAGTTAGGAGCTCAATTCAAAAAATTAGGATAAGACACAAATTCCAGTAAGACCAATAAATTGTGTGGGTCACTTCTGAGGGAATCAGAATGAAGAGGTGAACAAAGCTAGCAGGTCCATGAACTCGGATGTCCTGCAGCAGGGATCACTGCCCTCAGTCTTACCCTGAAGTTTCCAGAAGCCAAGAGAAGCAGTGGACAGCAGCGTCAAATGAGATCAAAAGGCCTGAGATCCTTCTGCCTCACACACTTTCTCCCTGTCCTCCCTCAGCCATGCCCCCTCAGATCATCCAGTTTCCTGAGGACCAGAAGGTCCGCGCGGGAGAGTCAGTGGAGCTGTTTGGAAAAGTGGCTGGCACCCAGCCCATCACCTGTACCTGGATGAAGTTCCGAAAGCAGGTCAGTGACAGGATGGGGTGGGCATTGGCAGTGCTGAGAACAACCCGCACAGCCTTTGGGCCAAAAGAGATGAGAAATGCCGTGCTGGACTGGCCTCACTCTTCGTAGCTTTAGAAATGGTAGAGGCCACTCCCCTACCCGTCACTCACTCACCAAACCTGAGTTCTTGCTAACCTTTGCTTCTGAACCTACCTATAATCCCTGCCTTTGTAGACAATTTGTGTAATAGAGAAAAATGTGAGGGAAAAAGTAGAAACCATCCATGGCTCCCATCTGATTTGATAGCACAGTCTAGAATCCTACTCAGAGTCAGGAAAGTCAAGCCAGTGACCCAGGATGATCTCTTAGACTCCATTGGCTTGCTGTGATTCTGTGTCAGCCCATTAATTCCTGTCTGTGATAACTGCTTAAACTCGCCACATGCTGAAGGAATAAAAGCAAATGTGAGTATCTGGATAGAAGAATTGTATGATAAATAGAATTGTGTCTTACTGAGCCAGAAATCTAGCTACAATTTATCATAATGATTCCTACAGAAAAATGTTTGAATTTCCAGACAACCAGCTTTGAAAGGACTTGGGGAGCCTAGCAGTTCCACCAATCCCAGGGTGATGGTGTGTGCCCATATGCATGATCAGCAGAGACCTTGTAACGGTGGGCTGGCCCAGGAGCAGGAAGTTGTGCAAATTTATTCTGAGCCAGGCGCAGTGGCTCACGCCTGTAATCCCAGCACTTTGGGAGGCTGAGGCAGGCAGATCATGAGATTGGGAGTTCAAGACCAGAATGGCCAATATGGTGAAACCCCATCTCTACTAAAAAATACAAAAATTAGCTGGGCATGGTGGCTCGTGCCTGTAATCCCAGCTGCTTGGGAGACTGAGGTAGGAGAATTGCTTGAACCCAGGAGGCAGAGGTTGCAGTGAGCTGAGATTGCACCACTGCACTCCAGCCTGGGCTACAGAGTGAGACTCCATCTGAAAAAAAAAAAAAAAAGATTATTCTGAGCGCTCTGTTGCTCAGTTTTAAAACCAGTCAAATTCTCCTAAGCCCAGAGATGAGCAGCAGCTCAGAGATGAGCACGTAGTACTAACAGGGAGGAAAGTAGGGATGGTCTCAAAAGATGGAAAAGAGAAGCTCGTCTTTAGCATCCCCAGAGGATGTTTGTCCTGAGCTATGTCTGGACTACTGTTGCCTGAATAAGATGGAATCTCATCACTTTTCAGAGACGTTTAGCCAAGTCCCAGCTCTGTCCTTCAGAACTTTCTGCAATGATGTGTTAGCTCCCTGCTATCCAATATGTCAGCCACTAGCCATATATATGTGGCTACTGAGCACTTGAAATGTGGCTACTGCAACTGAGGAACTGAATATTTAATTGTAATTATTTAAAAAGTGTTTTAGCATCTTTGTTAAGATATAATTCATATACCATAAAATTTACCCTTTTAAAATGTACAATTCAGTAGTTTTCAGTAGATTCACAAGATTGTGCAAGCATCACCATTATCTAATTCTAGAATACTTTCATCATTCCCAAAAGAAACGCAAGACCCATTAGCAGACATTCCTCCCCTTCCCCCAGGCCCTAACAACCACTAACAGTATTTATGGATTTGCCTCTTCTGGACATTTCATATAAATGGAATCATGCATTATGTCATCTTCTCTGTGTAGTATTTTTTTTCACTTAGCATACTGTTTTCAGGGCTCATTTATGTTGTAGCATGAATCGGTACTTCATTCCTTTCAATGAATCAATAATAAATATTCCATTGTCAGGATAGAACACATTTTGTTTATTTGTTCATCAGGTGATGGACATCTGGGTTGTTTCCACTTAACTAATTAAAATTTAAATAGCCACATATGACCAGCAGCCACAGCATTGGACAGCACAGAATAGGTTAGAACCCACAGGAGTGGGCCTTATGAATGACTTTGCTGAGATGTGTTCTCCTATCGTCCCATTCCAGAGAGGTAGAGGGAGACCAGGATACTCCTGAGAACAGTGAGTGCTCAGCTAGTTCATCCATCCTGCCCCTGCTCCACACCCTCCTTGCTCACCCCAGACCTGGTACCCTCAGGGAAGCTAGGTTCTGGATAAAGGAGAGAAGGGGCCTCAGGGGGAAGTGCAGAATCCAGACCAGACCGAGACCCCCACAGCTTGTCCGGCTGCATCTTTCAGGGAGTAGGGAAAGGGGAGGAGCCCCCTTCCTTTCCTGGCCCAAGGCCCTAAGGCTCCAGCCCCTGCTTTGTCTTCCACCCCTAGATTCAGGAGAGCGAGCACATGAAGGTGGAGAACAGCGAGAACGGCAGCAAGCTCACCATCCTGGCCGCGCGCCAGGAGCACTGTGGCTGCTACACACTGCTGGTGGAGAACAAGCTGGGCAGCAGGCAGGCCCAGGTCAACCTCACTGTTGTGGGTGAGTCTGCTGGCCGGGTGGCATGGAGCGTGGGGCAAGGGGAAGGCAGCGAGCCCCCAGGCAAGAAGCATGAGCCTCAGGACCTCATCACCTGGTCTCTCTCACCACTCCTATGCCTGATTTTTAAGGTACGACGGAAGGAAGATCACAGCAACCCACAAACTCCCTGCTAGACCCTGCTGACCTCCAGGCTCAGAGGAGGGACCAAGGCTGGGCAGAAATCCTTTTCCCTGTCTCCTTCAGCGCCTCTCTGTGATAGCTGTTCCTGGAATTCCCTGCCCTCAGGCCTGGACATCTAGCTTCTTTGAGAAATACGAGACATGAGGCATAAACTTGGTCAACTTCTTGGCCCCCACACCACAGTCATCTGTATCTGTCCCCATCCTGACTCCACCCTCCAAGCTCTGGGGATGGCTCATCTTGGTCCTGCTGAAGGCTGCTTCCTTCTTCTGTGCTCTGGACCCTAGACCCTGGGGGTCTCCACCATCCCTACTTCTCTCTCCAACCTGTTCCTCTCTCCTGGCTCCTCCCAGCAGCCCATAAGTGTCACCGTCTTAGCCAGATGCACAGGCATGTATAACTCCTGCAGTGTTCTCTCTCGCTCCAGCCACCCTACCTTCTCTCTCTGACAGGTGTGAGTCTCTACTGCATTCCTGCTTCTTCACCCCCCAGCACCCTCCAGCTTCCTGTGGCCTCACCCCCACACCCCATTAGTCTGCCAGGACTGCCTTTCTGAGGTCATCATGACCTCCCAATCCTGCCTCCACTCACTTTTCCTCATCACCTCCTTCATCCCAGGATTGAGTTGGGTCTATCTCCAGACTGATTCTAAAGTTCACGTTTTCTCTCCTTCCTAACTACACTCTTCGTGCTCTGGTCAGCTCTCTCCTGGAGCCTCAAAAGAGCTTTGTAACCAGCTTCCCACTGTTGTCATGTTCTGCTCTAGTTGTTCCCCGTGTGGCAGGTGCTCAGGACAGCAGAAGATTGAGCAGGCAGAGGAGCAGGCAGATAGAGACTAGACTCTATGTCTCATGCATTTGTGGGCCTTCATATGTTGTGCATGTGGAAGCCTTTGACCTGGTGTTTACTGATATGTGCACCAGACCTAAGCAGGTTTTCCATTTGTCCTTGGCTTTCAGGCTCATAGGGTACATTTGTGAAAACTGAAAAGGGGCCTTGCTGGGTAGAGTGAAAAGGGTACAGTACCTCCAGCCTCACCCCAGAGCTCATGACCTGGCTTTGGGGAGCACAGATCAGCCAGATGCCCTCATTAGGCCCCTTTTATGCAGTGCACAAAACTCTCAGCTGCGTGTGCTGGTCCCAACCTTGACTTCCTGCATACTAGCCTTTCCTGTGTGCTCCTGGTGCACACACATGTGGGCACACGGGACAAAAGGATCTGTTGGTAACAGAGTTCATGTGGCTACAGTGGTTAGAAGCCGTCCCCTGGAATCTTTCATATGGAAGTATCTAGGCATGAAGTTAGAAGTTGGAGACAGTAACTCTTAAGGTCTCCTGTAGCCCTGACATTCTATGATTCCCAATTCTGTTCTCTGACATTCTGATTCACTGACTATATTCTCTGACATTCTGATCCCTCAGCTCTATTCTCTGACATTCTGTTTCCTCAACTCTAATTTTCTGGTAGTCTATGATTCCTTGACTTTGTTCTCTGACATTCTATGATTCCCTGACTTAGTTCTTAAGCCGTTTTTCTTCCCTGTCTTCATCTTGTATCCTCACCTTAGGACTAGGATGGACAGGACTGATGTTTCCAGCCTTACATAGGGGAAACTGAGGACTAATGTGAGCAAAGTAACATCGTGCGTCAGGGGCTAAGTGAGAACTAGCTCTAAACTTTCAAGCACTTGTCCTCCAGTCCCACTCATGGGAGTGTGAAGTAGGTACAGAATGTTCCAAAAGGTAAAGGGACACTCTGGCTGCAAAATTCATCTTGAGGGGGACATGCAAGCCTTCTGGGGAGCTGTCCACATGCCAGGGAGTTGTTGATGTCTGTCGTTCCATTTTTCTCATGCTGAGCCTTAGAAAGCCCTGTAGCACTTCTCTCCAGCCCCTAAGCAGTTGGGGAAGAAGAAGCCCTTGTCCAGCCAGGTGAATAGGGAAGACATGAGGACAACGGACAAAGTAAAACAGAGCTGGGAAGACAAAGGAGGTGGCTAGTGAGCTGTGCCCACACCAGCTACCAGAACAGACCATGGGTTCTAGGCCCTGGCTCCACTCCCCAGACAGGAAGTACTGCAAAGCCCCCTGGAAGATTGTCCCTAGACACAGGAGACCTAGGAGAGGGAATTCACAGAGGACTGAGCTCCAGCATCCACTCCCCACCCCCAATTGTCCATATTTCCCTTTGCGTTCTCACTTGCTCTGTTCCTCTCCCTGGCCTTGTTTCTTTACCCCGGGCTCCATTTTGGCCACTTCTCAGAGTCTGTCATCCTGTCCCACATCTCCTCTTTTCCCCTTGTCTTCCTCTGGCCCTCATTCATTTGTTTCTTTCAATTAGAAGTTTCAGATTGGGGAAGACTGGTGTACAAAGGAGTCAGGGAATGAGTTTTTTCATCTCTAAAGGAGAAGAACAACCCTTTTCTCACTCTGTCTCTTTTTGGTGACTCCAGATGCTTACTTGAATAATTTCCTCCCAAGGAATCAGGAACCTGTGGGGGCTTGCTATTAGCCCTCCAGTTTGCTGGTACATTCAGATCTGTTCTGAAGCCCTGATTTGGCACCGTTCTCCCGTCCTATCAGCAAGCATCAGTTTCCACTTTTCTTTGATGTTCTCTCTCATCTGTTCCTCCTTAAGCAACTTTGGGGTCAGCTTCTTTGAACTGCTTTTCTGCACTCAGCTGTCCCCCCCGCAGCCCCCAATGCCCAGCTCCTGCACGGTGCCATGCACTCCCCTCCCCCGATCACCACTAAGTGGGCTGCAGTTCTGGCCTTTTATGGTTTAGTTTCTTATTCTCTGCGGCCAGTGCTGACAGGGCCATTGGCGTGGCTGTCCGCCAGCTGGCAGGAGCAACATGTTAAATGCCGTCCTGGGAGGGGAATGGAATGGAGGAGAACCGAGGCTTTCTGTCTGCCTCCCCCTCAAAGAGCTAAGAATAGAATTGCTCAATAAAACAGGACTCACATTGATGGATACAGCAAAGCCACACTCATTCAGAGCCTGTGCACTTAGAATATTAGTTCAAAGTAAACCTGGATAAGGCTCAGATTTACCTGTGCATCTCCAGGGACATCTCTGTATTCTCTGATCGAGGTTTATTAAGCAGATGTAAAATGTACATAAGATAAAATGGGAATCACTTGGCCTGCTCCAGACAGTTTTCATGCACTCTAGAAGCATGCATTTACAGACCAGCCAAGTAAGGCCAGTTTAATACAACTCCTACTTGTCAGCAGCAAACTTCTCTTATTTTATATTCTTTGAAGGACCACTTTCTTTTCAGATCATCTCTGACTCCTATTTTTCAAATGATAATAAAAACTAACGTTTCCCTCTGTTAGCTTAAGTGAGTGATATTTGGCTATTTTGGAGACTTATTGTTATTATTTTTTAAAAGGCAGCCCAGGAATTTGCAATGTTCAGAGCCTCTTCCTATACATGCGCCCCTGGTCTTGGCCTGTGGGGAGTGAGGGAGGGGGCAGTGAGCAGCACACCCAGATGGATTCCTTAAGGTTACTCACCCAACACGAGAAAAGCAGGTCTCTTTTCATTTCTTTAAAGGAGTGAAACAAAGTAGGGAGAACCCCAAATACCCAATAATCCACAAATAGTGAGTTTAGAGCTTGCATGATTTCCCATCTGAATGCTCAGCTCAGGCTTAAGCAAGATGCCTTCTTGAGCTCATTCTGCCTGATAGCCTGGAAAGTCCCGAGCCCTGGAGCAAGGGTCCAGTGGCTTCTTGGAATCTCTTTTTGGCTTTGCCACTGACTACTGGGTTTTCTTGGTAAGCAAAATGCCTTAGCTGCTGAGGATCCATTTCCCAAGGGCAGGATTATCCAGGTAGATGACCTTTGGGGGTCCTTCCAGCAGCTGCTGAAGTCCAGGGCAGGGACATCCAGGTGGGGCTAGGCACAGCCACTGGTCATCTTCCAAGAAGCAAGCACAAAGAGACCTCGAGGGCAGTTACTATAGTGGGAAGCTGTAGGATGGGGTCTTCCATTTTCCTGGGAATTAGAACATTTGCTGAGGAGAAAATCCTGGAGCTGGCGCCATTGGACACCCTTCTCTTAGACTCAGCTTAGTTTCCTATTCTGTTAGTCAAGCCTCCAGGGAGCCCTGGGAGAATTCAGAGGAAATGTGAATTCTCTTTGCCCAGAGATGCCCAGGGTCTCCCTCCCAGTCTGAGCATGTCGCCGTGGAGGAGAGGCTCACAGGAGTGCCCTGTTCCAAGGACATCTGCTCTTTTATGAGGGTTTTCATCCCTCGCTAGTTCAGCCGCTGCATGGGGCTCTGTAGCTTAGAAAGAACAGAAAGTATTAGGTACAGCCCATGGCTCTAAAGGCAGGTGGAGGTGTGGGAGGCCTCCAGTCTCATAGGACTTCTGACTTGGGTCTTTTCTGAACTCCTTAATTTGGTAAGAAATTCCTTAAAAGTGTTGGAGTTTCACTTGGAATTAAAGTCCCTCTCCCCAAATTTTGCATCTTCTCTTGTGCAACAAGTCTTACATATCATATGTGTCATGTACAGGTTCTCATTCTCAGCCAAGAGGCATCTATAACAAGGTGGGGTTCAAATGGCACCTCTTCTGCAACACCCATTTCTCAGTTCTTTTCTTGACCAAAGCAGAAAGAACAAGAGTTGGCAGAGTGCATTCATTTATAAGCCCACACGATTCCAAATGCGGCCAATCACATGGTTTCCAGGCAGCTTTCTCTGGGGGGAGTAGTGGGTCTGTCTTCTGTCCCTCTTTAGGGTTTTTAACTTACTTAGCTCGATCTTGAGAGAACTTGAACCACTTGTCTCTAAGAGAATTTAGAGTAGTAAACATCTTCGCCAAAACCAGAAATGTTTCAAAAAAGGCCAATATATCTCTCAGAACAAACAGTTTTTCTAAGAGAACAAATTAAACAGCCAGCGAAAGTGGTTCCGTCGCAGGAGGCCCCTGGCGTGACTGCCAGCACTGGAAAGTGGCGTTGTCACAATCCCAGAATCATTCCCAGGGCTTTGGTTACTGGGGACAGACAGTTTCTGGGCAGTGCATTCTGGGCTGGAATGTGGATCAGCAGGGCTGGGAGAGGGGACAAGAATGAATATGAATATGAGTATATATACTTATATTCACATGCAGATTTTTCTTCTCCATATGCACAGGGTCATTTGCAGGAATTCCCTTTGGCCTTCCTGCCTTGCTGGGGGTGGGAGAGTAGCGGTCAAGTACTTTATCTATGTTTGCTTACTTGATACTTGCAAAAACTCTAAGTGGTAGGTACATATTAGCATCATTCTCTAAATGAGAAGTTCAGGCAAACAAACTGCTTTCAAATTTGCTAGGGTTGACCTAGCTTAAAAGCATAGTTTCAATTGCTATTTTGTGAGGCTTCATGAACTCAAACAGCATTGGGGGAGATGAAGCGTTAATAAACACAGATATCTGTAACTAACCAAGCATCTGCAAAAACTAAATCTGAAAAATAGGAGAGTTTTGCTCAGATAAGCAACTAATAAAATCAGCAAAACTCAAGAGCCTCATTAAAGTATTGGCTACCATGATTTGACTTGAAGTTGGCAGGACTACTAGTTCTGAGGCCAGGTCATCTGAATGGGAAGGCAGCCAGCCAAAAGGGCCACTTCTTATTTGTGTCCTCAGCTCATTTTCTGTCCATTAATCAGGGATGGTATTGTGGTTTGCTTTTGAAATTATTTATATCTCAACAGTCCTCTGAGAATAAAAGAGGTAGGGTAGGAATAATTTTTAAGTATATTAAAGTTAGAAATAAACTCCTACAATAATTTTGACAGTAATGACTAGTCAAGCCAGCCACTCTTCTAAGAATTTCTCACAACCACCTGTGATGTAAGTGCTATTGTTATTCACATTTTACATATGAGGAAACTGAGGCACAGGGCAATTAACAGCTACTGTGTGGAGACAGATCTGTGTTCAAACCTGAATCTGTCTGATTTCAGAGCACAAACACTGTGCTTGTATTGGGGCAGGCATTTCTCAAGATCCAGAGAAAGTGGAAGCAGACCCCTAGTTAAGTCACAGGTCATTGGCCAAGGGCCTGAAGGACAGACAGACAGATACACACACACACACAAGCACACACACTCATCCTGAACTCTGTCTCTCAAAACATGTTTTTGATGAGAAATAGTCCACGCCTTCTCGGCAGCTTCCTAGATCTGTTTACTCTGAGAAATATGTTTGTGACTTGGGCAAAGTACAGGAAATCGTGACTTGCATGTAGACTGGAAAATTAGCCAAAAAAGGGGGAGGTCCTTTTTTGGAGCAAATAGTTATACACAGGGCTTTCTGTACAGGTGGGTTTGTGCACAGCTCTAACTGTAATGTGCAGATGAGGGAAAGAGACACAGGACCAGGGACTTCAGAGTGGGTTCTCTAGGCTGCATTTCCCCCATGACAGTGGTAATTCAAAAACTTCCTTTCCCTGCAGTTCTGAGAAGTGTGTGGATGATATTGTGCTTCTTTATTCCCAGATAAGCCAGACCCCCCAGCTGGCACACCCTGTGCCTCTGACATTCGGAGCTCCTCGCTGACCCTGTCCTGGTATGGCTCCTCATATGATGGGGGCAGTGCCGTGCAGTCCTACAGCATCGAGATGTGGGACTCAGCCAACAAGACATGGAAGGAGCTAGCCACATGCCGCAGCACCTCTTTCAACATCCAGGACCTACTGCCTGACCACGAGTATAAATTCCGTGTACGGGCAATCAACGTGTATGGAACCAGTGAGCCAAGCCAGGAGTCTGAACTCACAAGGGTGGGAGAGAAGCCCGAAGGTAGGCTGCCTACACTTCATCAGTCGCTTGAAATAAATGTGCATGACTGACCTTGTGTACTGAGAGGGCTGAAGAGGAACTAAGAAGACATTAATGATAACTGGCAGGGTCTTGGTTTGCAAGACAGTGATGTTGAGCCATTCTTCAAAAGAAGTATTAATACTTAGGGCATTTCAAAAAACATTGAACCAGCAATTTTGGCAAGCTGCCACCAGGGGGTGATGGTGTGTTGCTCAGGAGCATAGGGGCTCCAGCAGGCCTCAAGTTCCTCTTCCACCCTCCACCTCCTCTCTCCTCCTCTTATACCCATATTTGAATGTCTACTTGGTGTTATATTCTTGGGACAGATAAGTCATGGAGCTTAAAATCTAGGGGAACAGATGTGTGTATGGCTAACTATAATGAGAAGGGATGCATGCTATTATAGCTGGGTAAACAAAGAACCAAGGGACATAGCAGAATGCATGGAGAATTTTTCCATGGAGACCAAGGAGGGCTTCCTAGAGAAGGTGACACTTAAATGTGAGTCTTGGAAAAAGGGATAGGATTCTAAAAGGCAGAGAAGATAAGGAAAGGCACACTCTGCAAGAGGAAACAGCATGAACAAAGGTACAAAGCAATGGCAGTGTGTGGCATTTTGAGATGCTTGTGTGTGGCCAAGGCATATATTGTGTGGAATTGAACAGGAGGAAGTAAGACCAAAAGGGCATTTTAGGTTACTTGTGAAGTTCATCAAAGATTCTCAGGCAGGGGATCAAGAAGTTTAGATCTGGTGTTTAGAGAACTAGGGAAAGAGCAGAGCTTTGCTCTTCACAGTGCAGTTGTGAAACAGCAACCTTTGGCATCCTGGGAGCTTCTTGCCAATGCAGACTCCCACAGGCCCTTCTGGACCTTGATTGAAAATGATCAACTCCTTAGGGGATTTGCATGCACACAAACGTTTGAGAAGCACTGGAATGGCAGGTGGGTCAGAGGAGATGAGACTGCAGTCAGCCATACCAGATGGGCCTCCATGATGACAGTCCGGGAGAGGGATGGAAAGGGCACAAACTTCAAGCCTCACGAGGTAGAAGTGACTGTACTTGCTGACTTTTTGCATAGAGAGTTGAGGGAGAGAACTGGAAGATTCTAAAATGACTTACAGTTCCTGGCTAGGGTAAGAGCACAAATTCAAGAGCCACAGCTAGAGGTTTATCGTTATAATTCACCATAGCTAACATGTATTGAGCACTTACTCTAAGGTTACGATTTGTCAGTCACTTTATAGGCATCATTTCATCCAATCCCAATAAGCCAATGAAGCAGATACTGTTATTATCCCTATTGTACAGATAGGGGAAATGAGATTTAGAAGGAGACACTAGTTGCCCGAAGTCATAGAGCTTGTAATTGGCAAGCTGATACTTGAACTTAGAGCTGTCTGGCCTGAAACCTGTGCTCCTTTCGTTAAACTGAGGGAAGAGGTCAGGCTACCTTCCAAGTTCCTGACTTGAGTGACTTGGAGGTTATGTAACAGGGTGTCTGGGAGGAGAGGGAGCTGTGGTTTCAGCCCTGCTGAGTTGAGGCATCCGAGGGACAGCCAAGGGACGGCATCCTCAGACTGCTGGGTCTAGAGCCCAGGAGAAAGGTTTAAGCTAGTGCTACAGACTTAGAAGTCTTCACTATTTAATTGATAATTGAAATCATGGGCATTGATAAGGTTACAGAGAGTGTGGTAGAGAAAGTCAATAGCAATACCATAAGGAAGGAGCTGGCAGTACCAGAAGAAAGGACCAAGACGGGAGAGAACCAAGAGGAAGCTTGAGTCTCAAAGAAGCCGGGGAGGGAGAAGTTACAAAGAGGGCTTCATGAGCTGCATCCAATGCTAAATCAAGACGAAGGAGATGAGGACTCAGTGTCTTCCGACTTAGTCCTTTTGTTGGTAACGATCTTTGTGATCAAAGTTCGTAGAGTTTCCATTGAGTGGAAAAACATGGTTGCCCTGGTTAAGGAATAAATGGAAGAGAGACCAGAAGCATGGGGCTTTATGTGAAGAAAAGGAAAAGGATATTGTGAATTTAGGATAAGAGGCTGGGCATGGTGACTCACGCCTGTAATCCCAGCATTTTGGGAGGCTGAGGTGGGTGGATTGCCTGAACTCAGGAATTCAAGACCAGCCTGGGCAGCATGGCGAAACCCCATCTCTACTAAAAGCACAAAAAATTAGCCAGGCATGGTGGTATATGCCTGTGGTCCCAGCTACTCAGGAGGTTAAGGCAGGAGGATCACTTGAACCCAGGAGGCAGAGATTGCAGTGAGCCAAGATCGTATCATTGAACTCCAGTCTGGGTGACACAGTGAGACTCTGTCTCAAAAAAAGAAAAAAAGAATTAAAGAATTTAGGATAAGAAAAGGTTGAGGGAAAGGAGAAGGTGGAGGGACATCAAGGGAAGGGAGCTCTTGGAGACAGGAGAATGTAAAGTCGTGAGGCAGACGGTAGAAGAATCAAGTATCAAAGGAGATAGAAGGGGAGCAAGGCTGGTACCACCAGATAGCTAGAGGCATCGTGAGTGTGGGAACTGTCATTTGATTTGATGACCCTCTTTAGTTTTGAAAAAAAATGAAAATTAGATACAAAACAGGTATTAAAACTACCTTCAATTAAACCAAGGGATTCAGAAAGAAAGTTAGGGTACTATTTGAAAACATACCAACTTCACAGTTGTATGCGAGCAGCTGTGTGTGGGGCCGCCTTTACCCGTCCAGCCCTGTCAGTATGCATAGAGCAGGTCTCCTTGAGAGCAATGATGCAAGTCAGAGGCGCAGTGCCCGTTCCTGGGACAGCTTTTGCAGGGATCCCACCCACTAGCCACTTCCAAATGTCTGTCGGGGGACACTGAGTCACAAAACTGCCATCCTGTCTTCTTACACACCCACACACATGCACACAGAGTCCCTTTGAAATGAGCAGAGTGGGGGCTGCATAGAGTGAGGGTGTGAGGGGGGCAATCAAATTCTAGTCTGTGTTGTTAAGATGTTACTTGGGAAAGTAACAGGAAAAGGAGTAAGATTGCAGTGTGAAGATGCTCATTGGCTGGAAAGGAAATCGTCCAGGTCTGTGCTCTGGTGTAAAGAAGGAGAGACTGGAGAATTCCTGACTAATCCCAGGCAGCAGGACCAGAGGCCACAGGAGCTGCAAGATGTGGCCCCCAGAGGTCCAGGACAGCTGCTCCCAGGACCTCTGGGGTCGTGCCTGGGGCAAGTGGCCTTCCTTTGTTCCTGGCTATCAGTCCTCTGAACCCTCTCTGGGCCATCAGACTCCCCTCCCCGGCTGCCACCCCTTTCAGATAAAGGGCAATGTGGAAATCACTTGAAATCCAGAGGAGAGGTCCAGTCCACCCAGGGCTTCCAGACAGGAAGCTGCTCCCCATCCCAGGCTGGCTGGATTACCAAGGGGGAGGAAGAAGAGGGCAGAACAGTTGGCAAGCGTTAGGCCTCAGGGCAGAGGACTCTGGTTGGGGGGATTCCAGGCAAAAGTCCTCTGCGGTCTGCTTGGACGCTTGTTAGTTATAAAGCTTTTTGGCCATCCCTCTGCTGAAGAGGGAAATGGCCCCTAGGGAAGTGGCGTGTGTGTGCACGCGTGCGCGTGTGTATGTGTGTGTTGGCAAAGAGGTGGCATCGAGTGGGAGGTCATTGCAGGTCATTTCTGTGGAGCAGGAGGGGTGGGATCGTATGAAGAAGGCAGTGCTGATTAACCCATTCTCCACAAAGCCCAGGTAATGTTGGCTCTGACCTTTACCACTAACACCACAGTCACCACCACTCCTGCCTCTCGCTCTTCTACTTCACTCTCGTGCCTCATTTGCATCCCTGTTGGCACCCTAGCCCTCTCCCCACCTTCATTCACCCTGTGTTCTGTGTCCCTCCTGTGTTGCAGGCACTGCCATGGGCACTGGGGATACAGTAGGGGACAAAGTGTGGGCTCCCCATGGAGCTCCAGTAGCTTCTCTATGCCAGAGCCACTCCTAAGACTAGGCTCCCTGAACTGGCACTCCCAAACCCAAGTGCACAGAGCCAGCTCCTTAACACAGCCCGCTCCCTGCCAGTCCAGCCAGGTCTTCAACTATACTCCCCCTTGAATCCTGCTCTCACTCAAATCCACTCCATCCCTGCTCCTAACCCTAATTTGTTCTAGTCTGTATAATTGTTAGCAAAACAGCTGCTGTGACTGAGGCTTCTTACAGAACTGGGGTGTCCTTGCAACCCCCAGGACAGTTAGAGATATAAAGCCTATGGCTTTATATCCCAGGCTGCATCTCTGCCCTGGCCTCAGAGGCTGTCTCCGGGACTGGAGTGCCCTCTAGTGCTCACTGGGTGTCCAACAGTCCTTGGCTGTGGGAAGGGACAATTCTCTGTCCAGGGGACTGACTGGACTTGTGCCATGTGAGGGTCCCAAGCACTCAAACTGGTCTTCTCCCAAACACTACTCCAGGGTAGCAGGACTCTTATCTGTTTGCAGAAATATCTCAGAACCATTTTCCAAATAGCCTTCCACTTAGCTCATGGATCTCATTGCTCATTCTGAATAGATTTTTTTCTTTTTAAGTTCAGCAGAAGACTCTTCTGCTGCAATTTTACCTCTTTCCCTAGTGGAAAGATGGAAACCAGTTCACCTTTCTCAACAACTCTTTATGCACCAAGAGCTCTGCTAATTGAACTGTGGTCTTTACTCTACTTCTCTCTCACTCCTCCCCTTGTGGTCATTTTGCCCCTCAAATAGAAGAGAAGCAGGACAAGAAGGGAAAGGCGGAAGGGGATGTAGCAGCCTGGATACTTTGTTTTTTTAGGAGATAGGGTCTCACTCTGTTGCATAGGTTGGACTTGAACTCCTGGGCTCAAGCAATCTTCCCACCTCCCCCTCCCAAACAGCTGGGACTACAGGCACTTGCCACTGCTCCCAGCTTAGCCTGGAGTCTTGATCAGTTTCCTGTAGCATAAAGGAACACAGTGCACTAGAAAGAGGGACTGGAGTTCCTTGAGAATGATCTTTGTCCTTCCCCCAGAGCATTAGCAGGAGAAGCAGACCAGACCTGCTGCAGACCTCCAGAGTGAGAGGCAAAGGTGAGGGGTGGGTGTGGGCTCCTAAGTGAAGCCAGAGGCTAGCTCTGTGGCTGTCTACCTGGGCTCACAGTGACAGGCAGGAGCCAGCTCTAGGACTGGATGCCCCCTTCAAGGCATGCAGGGAGAGCCCCCTGCTGCTGGGCCATTGGCAAGACTGACACCAGGCCAGGAAAGCTGCCCTCTCCTTTTCCTTCTCTCTCTCTGCTGCTCAGAATACACTGGTCTCCATGCCACGCCGGGAAAATGTGGCACAGGAACAAGAAATAAAGGATGCCTCAACAGGTGAATCACTGTATCAGACAGCAACACCACAGGTCAAGACAGGCGCCCCCTGACTGTAAATAGGATGATTCCGTGTCAAAGACCTGGGCCAGTAACCAGCATCCACCCAGTGTTTCATCAGTCATTGACTCCAATCTTTCTGCTTCTCTCAAAACCCTGTTTAAAATATCATCATTGAACTAACCTAAATGTCTATTGAACCTACTTATTATTCTAATGCTACCTCTAATGTGTGAGTTCCATATCCCTCCAGCCTCCCTCCTACGTGAGGTAGAACACTAAATGGTTCCCCCAAGGTGCAGTAGACATGAGTTGATGCAAAGTCCGAAACCCTCACCTCACCCTTGGCGATTGTGTGATTTTCTTTAAAATCATGTCCACCTTAGACTTCTTTCCCAATCACAGAGGCCTCACTGTTTCTGATTGTCTTGATGTAACCCTTCCCTTCAGTGGCCCTGCACGCTGCCTCCAGCTCCATGGTGGCTTTCTGACTGCAACAGCCATAACTCCAGAGCAGGTGCCCAGGGTGCTCTGAACAGCTACTCAGTACTAACCCCTGTTTGGGGCTGGTACACACTCTGCCCTGTGACAGTGTCTGATGGCCCGAGCAGTAGATTGAGGAACTGCTCTCTCTGTCTTGGGTTTTAACTGTGTACTTTAGGGTTCACTAGACTAAAAGGTAGAGTGATCAGACTTTGCTGAATGCTGACTCCGTTCCTCGCTGCTATTGCATTGCTCTCAGGTTATCCTTTCCACCTGTGAATTGGACAATCTCATTCTTAACTCTCCAACATGTGGATTTAGGAATATTGATCAGTAAGGCCCACATCCTGACAGTAACTGTGAAACCCACCTCTGATACTTCAGCTAGACTCTATCTGGGAGTCCCTGTCGATCTCATCCTTTTTATTTTCCCATGGCAATTTCCCTTCTGTGATAAAATATACTTCACAACCCCACTGACGTTTAGTTTTAGTTTTTAAAAAAAATATATATATATATATATACTAAGCTTTGTCAGCAGCATGTCATGAACTCTAAACAAATCACAGTGTCTCCTGCTCCTGGTCATGAGCTCACGAACTCTCTCAAAGGTCTTTTTCAGCTAGAGGCAGCTCTCCCTTTTGGAAGCACGTCACCTTTCCTCCCATTATTCGTCCAGCTTCCTGCTGTCTGTTCTGCTCTCAGCCTGGTAGAGAGGCTGTCTGTCCATGGTGCCCACTGCACCTTCTCCTCACCCCACATGCAGCTGTCACTGGCACAGAGCTTGCAGGGCACTCCAGGGCTCAGCTGCTCACTCACCCCGCCCTGGGGAGCATCTGACCCACACCCCTGACCCCATGCTTGGGCTTCCCTCCTCGCTTCAGCCTTGCCTTCAGGGACTTCAGCAAACCACACTTTCCCCCCAAGTCTTATTCACTCTTACACATACTCTCACAGTCACACTAC
>PVKP010029246.1:0-29221 GCA_004027715.1 Plecturocebus donacophilus
GTGTCTGGAGAGCGAGAGCTGAGGAGGGGCCGGTTCTGGGGGCTGCAGAGCAGGGATTTATGGGGTCGACTGGGAGCAGAAGGAGGGTCTTCGAGGTAGGCGGGGGACCAAGATGGAAGCCTGGGAAGGGAACCGGGAGGCAGCGGGGAGCCTGGGGGTCGCGGGCTGAGAACGGGATGCGGAGGCGGGCGCTGGGGATGCCTGGGAGACCGCGCAGAGACGTAAGGGCGCCTGTGGGAGCCAGCGGGGGTCTGGGGACGGGCGCTGGACGGGATGGCCCTTTCTGCAGGCGCCGCGGCGCTGATGCTGCTGCTGCCCGTCACCGTGTTCCACCTGCTCCTGGCGGCCCGCTCAGGTCCCGCGCGCCTCCTGGGCCCACCCGCGTCCCTGCCAGGGCTGGGGGCGCTGTGGAGCCCACCGGCGCTGCTGCTGTGGCTCGCCTGGCTCGGCCTGCAGGCGGCGCTCTACCTACTGCCGGCGCGCAAGGTGCGGGCCCCAATCGCGGACGCGCGGGGGAGGGAAACGGAGGGGCTGGGCGAGGGAGAGGACGCCCCGGGCCTTACAGAGCCCCCTTGGACCCGCAGGTGGCTGAGGGGCTGGAACTGAAGGACAAGAGTCGCCTGCGATATCCCATTAATGGTGCCTGGGGAACGGGCCCTCGCGCTGGAATTGCGCGGCCGGGGGTGGAGCGCCAAGCCTAGCAGGGAGGTCCACGGAGATCGGCCCCCACCCCAGGCCCGTTTGTGTGCCTCTGCTACCGCCAGGACAGACCCGGGGGCTCTCCCTAAGCCCCTCGTCCCCATACCCCTACCCCATTTACAGTTACTCTGCACCCAGCAGTGGCTGGGGTGATCCTCTGAAGGCCAGGGTGGCAGCCTGATGCTTGGGGCAGGGTCTGTGGCCCCCCTGAGTTCTGGGCTCTGTGTGTGTTTGCCGGGTGGGGGTGTGGAGGTGCGCGGCCCCCGGCTCACTGTGCTCTGTGGTTCAGGCTTCCAGGCCCTGGTGCTGACCGCCCTGTTGGTGGGGCTGGGGATGTCAGCGGGGCTGCCTCTGGGGGCGCTCCCAGAAATGCTCCTGCCCTTGGCGTTTGTTGCCACCCTCACCGCTTTCATCTTCAGCCTCTTCCTCTACCTGAAGGCGCAGATAGCCCCAGTCTCGGCCCTGGCACCCGGGGGGAACTCAGGTGAGAGGGGTGCTAGGGGGTGGAGATGGAGACAAATGGGGGCGTCTGCCTGTACCTTCACTCTCCAATATTCTCTAGGCAATCCGATCTACGACTTTTTTCTGGGACGGGAGCTCAACCCTCGTATCTGTTCCTTCGACTTCAAATATTTCTGTGAACTGCGGCCTGGCCTCATCGGCTGGGTATGCTGGACTTGACTGAGCTGGCCTCAGGCCAGGGGGAGGGTTAGGGTGGGTGAGCAGTGCTTGGGCGGGGCAGTGCCAAAACTGTGCAAATGCGAATCATTAATCATACATATTCCACAAACATTTGTTAAATCCACCTGTGCCCTAGGCCCTGCTCTAGGTACTGGGAGACAAAGATATAGGCAAGAAAAACATCTTTGTCAAAGAGTGCCTACATTTTAGTGGGAAAGACAGACAAAAAATAAGTAAAATATATATAGCTTGTGAGGGATGACAGGAGAGCATGTGCAATTCTCAACAGCAGTCGAGCACAGAATCTATTTCCAGGGAGTGATGGCATGCTGCTTGATGGTCAAGGCAGTGCAGAACCTAAAATTGATCGCTGGGTTTAGCCACCTACCCGTCACTGTTGGCCTTGATAACATTCCAACTGTGTTCTCTGGTTATAATCACTCATGCTGGGCTATGGCCAAGATGACCCAAAGGCCTCTAACTCAGGCAAGGCCTCTCCTGTCACCCTGGAAACTCTCTTACCTGAAACAAGAGTGTCAAGTGCCCACCTTGGATCTGGGCCCTGGCCTGACGACAGGCACATCTGAGGCCCTTTCCTCATCTGTGAAATGGGATAAAATTAAAGCTTTCTCCTAAGATTACGGGAAGATTAGAAGAGGTAGCCTTCATGACAGAACAGAGCTCAGTGTAAAATGCAGGCGCCCAGCACAGGCTTGCTCTGGCTAGCCAGCACTGAGCATGTACCATGTGCCAGGCACGCTCTGGAGTGCTTCAAACACAATGATGCCATTGAGTCATGACAGGCCCATGATGATCCCTTTTCACACAGGGGTGGGGAAAGTAGGCTGTGGAGAGGGTAAGCAACCTGCCCAAGTGATGATGCTGAGATTCCAAACCAGATCTGTTTGAGCTCTGGAGCCTGAGCCCCCAGCTGCTCCCTGGGCTGCTCCCCAAAAGAGCTGAGGACAGACAAGGCAAGAAGCAGGCTGCGAGCACCTCCCCATCCGCAATCTCTGTCCTGGGTCCGGGCCTGGATCCACTCAACAAAGGGCTGGAGTGTAACTGTGACAGCTGAGAAGGACAGAGGCTGGCCACTGCTTTACCCAGGGCTGCCACCTCTGTGGAGATGAATGCCCTGTTCCCTCTCCCACAGGTCCTCATCAACCTGGCCCTGTTGGTGAGGGAGGCAGAGCTTCGAGGCAGCCCCTCACTGGCCATGGGGCTGGTCAATGGCTTCCAGTTACTCTATGTGGGTGATGCCCTCTGGCACGAGGTGAGGCTGGCCTGGCCAAGGGAGGGTGTCTAAGGGCAGCATGGGGACTAAGCCAGTGTGTCTGGGTCCTATCTACCCTGCAGGAAGCTGTCCTTACCACCATGGACATCACACATGATGGGTTTGGCTTCATGCTGGCATTTGGGGACATAGCTTGGGTACCCTTCACCTACAGCCTGCAGGCCCAGTTTCTGCTGCACCACCCACAGCCCCTGGAGTTGCCCTTGGCTGCTATCATCTGCCTCATCAATGGTCAGTCAGGAAGGGGAAGCAGGCTGGGCCCATCTGTCCCCTCTTCCGTTCATTCATGTGCTGTTTATGCAGCACCACCACAGAGGTGCTAACCCCCAGGGTCCTCTCTAAAGCCAGGGGCGGGGTCCTGGGTGTCCAGGCCGAGTCTGGGCTATAGACAGGTTGGAAAGATGGTCAGGGAAGGCAGGAGGCTGCAACCCTTGACCCTGACCACCGGCTCACACTCTCTCACCAGCTATTGGTTACTACATCTTCCGTGGGGCGAATTCCCAGAAAAACACTTTCCGAAAGAATCCTTCTGACCCCAGCGTGGCTGGTGAGCTGGGTCTCTAAGGTGCCATGGGTGAGGTGGGGCAGCTGGGCTTCCTGGGAACTCCCTACCCTGCTGTCTTTCCCCAGGGCTTGAGACCATCTCTACAGCTACAGGGCGGCAGCTGCTGGTGTCTGGGTGGTGGGGTATGGTCCGCCATCCCAACTACCTTGGAGACCTCATCATGGCTCTGGCTTGGTCCTTACCCTGCGGTGAGTGGCCCTCATGGATATGGGTAGGGACATGTGAGGGAAGAGGCGGCTCAGTGACCACAGGATGCCTAGTTTGGGTATTGGTGAGAGCATGCTGGGGATGGACTCAGTGTGTGGCTAGGGCACACCTCCATGCCAACCCAGTACCGTTTGTCTTGTTGCAGACCCTGGAGCTTTCGCTGCTGAGCCCTATGCCCACATGAGCCATTAGGGGTGGAAACGTTTGTGAACCGAGGGGTGGGGGTAGGGGGCTGGCAGGGTGATCACAGAGCCTCTGTCTCTGCAGGGGTGTCGCACCTGCTGCCCTACTTCTACCTCCTTTACTTCACCGCGCTGCTGGTGCACCGTGAGGCCCGGGATGAGCGGCAGTGCCTGCAGAAGTACGGCCTGGCTTGGCAGGAATACTGCCGGCGGGTGCCTTACCGCATCATGCCCTACATCTACTGAAGCGGCTCCACCACCCCAGGTGGGGGCACACACTCGGGACTGAGGGGCTTGCACCCCACCCAACCCTGAGGATGAACAGCCTCAGAGAAGTGGTTTAGAGCAAGGAGAAAATGAAACAAGTGACCAAAATCGGAGATGCTCTTCCTCCTTTGGATAAACACTGGACCCTTGGTGCGCTCCCCTGCCATCCCGGGGGTGGGTGTTCAGGACTGGCTGGGTCAGCGCTGATCAGGGAGAAGCTGAGCAAGGGCTGGTGGGCCCAGTGGGTCAATAGCTGTCCCTCAGAAACAGGCACTGTCAACAGGGCTGACCAGTCACAGCTTTATTAATGACAAGGGTCTCCAGTTCAGCCAGGAAGCTCCTCGATGAGAGTCCTTGGGGCAGGTGGCACGGAGCCTCCCCAAAGCCGCTCCAGCTCCCCAGTGAGGGCAGCCACCTCCTGCGCTGCCACAGCATGGGCTTGGTGAGCCCTGGCGCAGTCTACAGCCAGCGGTGTGAGGGCCGCCTCATTTTCGTTGGTCCAGGCCAGAAGGAACTGGCACTTCTTCCGGGCCCGGTAAAGGTGATCTCGCTCTTCTCTAGCCACGGTCTGTTTCCGGGCACGGCCCAGGGTCTGTGCCAGGTGTCCCAGTGCTGCCAGCGTGTAGCCTTTCTGGTTGGCCAGGCCCTCGCCCAGCAGGATGCGGGCGACCTCTTGCATAGCCCCTCGTGTGCCCAGGGGCCCAGGCGGGTGCTCGCCCGCTTCCAGCACGTGGGCTGCGGCCTGCAGGGCTTCTTCCGCAGAGGCGAAGACTTGCTGGGCACCCAGGGCTCCGGAAACGCCAAGCAGTGTGGCACAGAAGTCAGAGAGCAGTGCGTCGTCACCGCCGTGATACAGGGCAAGAGTGTGCGCATAGGCGAACAGCACGTTGGGCAGCTGGAAGCGCACCAGCGGCGAGACTGGGCCGCGGCTCAGGCTGACCAGCGCAGGGATGCGGGTGGGCACGGCGGGCAGAAAAGTCCCCAGGGCATCTCCAAGAACCCGCTCGGCGGCCACAGGCTCCGCGGCGGAGGCAACTTTCACGGATTCCCGCGGGGTCCTCGTAGGGGCGGGCTCCAACCCCGCGGCATCATCCAGCTCCTCTAGGAGCGGCGGTCCAGCTTCGCGGTTCCACCACCACGGCCGCCATGGAGGCAGCAGCCGCCCGGCCTCACCGCGGCTCAGCAGCCGCTCGAAGGCTGCTTTTTCGGCCGGTGCCAGCCGCTCCCAGAGTCCTGAGAGGCCGCGGGGCGCCGCGCCGAGGCTGAGGCCTGCTTCCCCAGGCTCGTCCTCGGTTTCGCGTTGCTGACGCAGCCGGCGTAGGGCGCCTGCCAGGCGGCTGGGCGAGGCGCTGCGGCCGCGGAGTTCTCCCAGCACCTGGTCACGGTAGAAGTTTTCTGCACAGGTGCCATGCGTCCGGTAGCAGCGCAGCGAGCAGTACGGCGCATTGCAGCGAGGGCAGGTGTAACGCGCGGGTTGGCCCTCCCCCGCCGGGCAGAAGTCACAGAGCCCGACTGGCTCCATGGAAACTGGCGCTACGATCTACCTGCGAACGCCAGCCGGCGGTAGTTCGAAACTTCCGGGACTTCTCCGATTACTTCCGGCTCATCCCGGGGCCGACATCGCGCTTTGGTTTCCCAAAGCTCCCGAGGATTCTCGGCAATTTCCGCCCACGCCCGGAAGCCGAACGCCACCCCTTTCCCATGCAGGGCGAGGGCGGGCCCAGAAACCGGGTCAGGTACGAGCCCCGCCCTGTACGATGACGCAAGGAGCGGAAAAATGGGTCTGGCCAGCGGTCCGCCGGTGCCACGTCGCCCCCTAGTGGTCACACCAGAATATGGTCCGATCGTCTAAACAGAAAACCCTCTTTTTAGCACTATAATGCGCTGTGGCAGCAATCCACATTTGCGAAGCACCTACCTACCGTGGGCCACTAATTGCGTCATGCCTACGGAAGACGATGCATCACTGCGCTGGAGGGGCAGCCATTCCACTAGGGGACACAAATAAAAGGGCAGTTGGAGCCGGGTGCGGTGACTCACACCTGTAATCCCAGCACTTTGGGAGGCCAAGGCAGACCTTAGGTCAGGAGTTTGAGACCAGCCTGACCAACATCAAGAAACCCCGTCTTTACTAAAAATACAAAAATTAGCTGGGCGTGGGGGACGGGTGCCTGTAGTCCCAGCTACTCAGGAGGCAGGGGAATCACTTGAACCCAGGAGGCAGAGGTTGCAGTGAGCCAAGATCGTGCCACCGCACTCCAGCCTGGTAACCTGGGCCAGAGAGAGAAACTCCACCTCAAAAGAAAGAAAAAAAAAAAAAAAAAAAAAGGCAGTTGGGGCTGCCTAGCCTACATAGCCTAGGTGTGTTTCCCCTGTTCGGCAGAAAATAGTATTTAAGAAATATCTGAGCTCCTATTTTTTTCCTCCAAACCTGCCTTTGCATTAAACACTACTATTCATCCATCTTTATTAAGTGCAGGCCCCATCCCAGGTGCCAAGAACACAATACAGATCAAAGGGAGTCAGGGGCTGGGGGGTCCCTGTCCGAATAGAGCTGTCTTGTGGCAGAGTGCGGTTGTGACAAACCAAACTGTGAACGCATTCTTTGCATTCCCACTACTACTGGTGGTCTAAGCTTCCTGACCCTTCACCTGGATGACAATACATTAAGTGTTTTTCCTTTCTTGCCAGCCCTCCAGAAAAACCTGTCAGAGAAATCAGATCACATCCATCTTACTCAAAACCCTTCTGTGACCCTCCATTGCACTTGAACTCAAACCCAAACTCCTCTCCACAGCTGACAAGGTCTTGCAGGATCTGCTACCCATCCCTGGACATCACTTTTTCCCCAGTTTTTATACAGTCCTTTTGGCTTGAAATATTCCCCTACCTGATCACTTGATTGGTTCATCTCAGGTTTCCCATGTGTTATTTAAACAGGCCCTCCAGGCTGGGCACAATGGCTGATGCCTGTAATCTCAACACTTTGGGAAGCCAAGGTGAGGGGGTTCAAGACCCAGTTCAAGACCAGCCTAGGCAACATAGCAAAACACTGTCTCTACAAAACGTACAAAAAATTAGCCAGGTGTGGTGGTGTACACCTGTAGTCCTCAGCTACTTGGGAGGCTGAGGTGGGAGGATCACCTGAGCCCAGGAGTTGGAGGCTGCAGTAAGCCATGATTGTGCCACTGCACTCCAGCCTGGATGACAGTGAGACCTTGTCTCAAACAAAAACAAAAACAAAAAAAGAGGCCCTGCCTGGGATGCTACTGTATCTGTCAATATCCTCCCCCTTTCTAAACTGCTAGAAGGCAGAAGTCATGTCCTTAACACCATGGAGACAAAAATAGCCAATATTCACATTTACTATAAGCCAGATGTTGATCTACATCATTTATTTAATCCTCACAGCAGCTATGGAGATGATGGCAGAGATTAAATTAGTAGTTAGTTCAAAGGCCAGCCACCCAGTAAATGGAGCAGGAAAAAAAGGTCCAAACTCAGACAGTCAAAAGTCCACAGCCCAAGGGCTTTACTGTGTGGGATGCTATTTTCTAAGACCTAGCAGGTCCAGAAACTTTAGCTGAATCAGTGAGTAGGGTACGGAAGTGCTGGGAGACTCAGGTGCCAGAAGGGAACCTTGAATCAGCCCCAGAGGTACTTCACTTTTGGGAACACTGAAACACCATGATACCCAATCACAGATGTGATTAAGTCAGCAAAGGCCAGCCAGCCAGATATCCGATCACAGACGTGATTAGGTTAGTAAGGCCGGCCAGCCAATTTCCCATCACAGATGTGATTAGGTTAGCAAAGGCCAGCCAGATTCCTGCCCTGGACTCTAAGACCACAGCTGGTCCCAAGTTCAGGGAATGGCCAGATTCATCTTCTACACAAACCTCTTCCCCCACCCGTCCCTTCCATTGCTGCCTCGGTAACAAATCTCTCACAATAATTCCTGCTTGTGGGGAACGTTCCCATGTGAGGCCCCTTGGAACTGGGCCTCGCCATATGGTGAGCTTGAGCCCGGACAGTTTCCCGTTGGAGGCAGTTGAGCTATGGGAAAGTAGGAACTGCAAGTAAAGGAATTATAAAAAGAACTTTGTGAGACAGTGATGTGACCTGCATGTGGTCTGACAGGACAATGTGTCCAGTTTCTGTATCTGATTTATGACTTTGTTTACCCACTATTGGGTCCTGTGCCTGTTCTTGTGACTGCGCAAATATAATAGGTTTCTGCCTCTCTGGTGCCTCGCATAGGTCAGTAACTTTTAACTATAGGTTTCCCCACCCCGATACTGAGACCCACCTGCATGACTTGATTGTACCCAATTATGTATCTGATTTTACTATTGTTCTTATGTGCTTTCATGTATGAGATAATGGTATCTGTTCCTGTAAATGACATAGGAAACATATATACTGTGTGCACAATAAAGCTGCTGTTTAGGCATTGCTTACTCAGTCCTCCAGACCCTGCTTGTCTGTCTTCTCTTTTTTCTGCACACTCCCCTATTCAGGTTGGGACCCCCTTGCTGGCCAAGAGTCCCTGGCAGACGTGCCAGCCTCTCAGGAACCCAGAAACTGTGTCCGGGCTCAAGCTCACCATATGGCGAGGCCTAATTCTGAGGGGCCTCACATGGGAATGTTCCCCACACCTGCTACCTTCGCTGTTTACAAGATGAAAAAGAATAACTTGGGAGGACTGATCGAGTTACTTAGGATGGGGAATAACCCCAATTCTGTATCTGAAGCGCCAGGATCTGTGGCTATTGCTTCTTCACAGGAAACTTTTCTGTGAAGGAATGCTAGTTTACCATTTTGTCCCCCCATTATCAAGGGCCTCTGCCTTACTGTTCTTCTAGGGGAAATACCACCAATCCGAGAAGCCACACCTCTCCCTGATGCATTGCAAATAAAGATGAAACAATGCAATGACTGAACTAAGCGGCTTTTTTTTATTAGAGAAAGCCAGAATTACAAAAGACTTAAGAGTTGGCATTGGGGCCCTTCTTCTTGCCAAAGGTGGGCACAACGTTGACAAAGCGCCGGTTGTACTGCATCCGCCGCTTAGCCCGGCCTGTCTTCTTCTTCTTCTTCTCCTGTTTGGCCACCTGGAAAAGGGAGGGCCATGGTTCCTGTATTCCTTGCCTAGCATCCCTTCCTCAGGCTCATCTCCAGGGAGAAGGCAAACCGGGTGGGTTAAGAGCCCAGGGTCTTGGATTAACTCTGACAGGAAAAGACAAAGTCCAAACAATACCACTACTAATATTCTCTCACTCACCTTAGGAGTCTGACCTCTCACTTTTCCAGCACGGGCCAGGGAACCATGGACTTTACCTGTAGTGGGAAAGGAAGGCAGCGGCAGGTTAAGAGCAAGAAGGTGCCACCCAGCAGAACCCCTCTTTCCTCAATTCAAGTTTTAAAGAGAAGCTGGGCCCAATATGTAATGAGAACAAAGTTGCAGATATTTGATCTTGAAATCTGAAGTTTCACTTAAGGATTTTCCAGCTCCTAACTTTACAGAGCACTTTGGGGGCTCTGGTCTGACCTAATTTTAGTGAGAAAGCTTATAGCTAGACAAGGATCCTGTATGTGACTGAAATACAACTTCACTCTGGCTCAGTCTCGCATGGATGTCTGTGTTCAATTTGAGGCACGTAAACAGGAAGAATCACTCTGAACTGAGGACACCGGGAAGAACTCTCTGTATTACCATAAGTGCGACGACACTCAGCTGCCAGGACCATGCCCCCACACCCATAGACGCTTACAGGTAATTCAAAAAACATTCCTCTCTCACTCACCTCCCAGCATGCGACCTGCTACTTCCAGGGTGGTCAAGGCCTCCACCCCGCACTGGTCTAGGGTGGCCTCATCCTCCAGGGGTGTGCCTGCCAGGAGTAGGACTTGATCTTCCGGGGCAATGCCCTCCATTGAGGCTACATGAGCCTACAGGGAAAGATAAGGCTCGTAAGCGTTCCCCCAGTCCACGAAGGTGAAGAGCACAAGAAAATGGAATCCAGGGCGCACCAAACAGCCTTACCTTAATCTGGGCGACCGTCTCCTGGCCGGTCACCTCGAAGGTGTGTAGCTCCTGGGCACGGACAAAGAGCTGCATGTTGGCGACTGAGTAAAGAAAGACGGCTTGTAAGAGAAGCGAAGAAATGCTGTGGGATAAAGGAGGTTTGGGAATGGAAAGTGGCCCAGAAACGATCGCGACAGGATGGAGGTGGTCGCGGAGACTCACGTGGGGAAGGCCAGGCCTGCCAAGAAGTTCGGATAGGAACTGGAGCAGGACCACAGAGCGGGTCTCCTTCTTCAGTTTACCCCGCTCCCTCTGACCGCGCAGCCAACTTGCCACTAAGCCCTTCGGATCCAGCCAAGGCCCTAGTCTTACCTGAACCGCGGTGTCAGCTGCCGCTACGGTGAAGATGGAGTCGAGAAAGAGGAAGAAGCGAGGGCGCGCACGTACAAATCACCGGTTGCGCGTCGCGTCACTGCTGAGCGACCGCGCGGGGCCCTGGTATTTGTACCGCCCAAGGCTACACTAGCTCCGCCCCTTTACACTGGCGCAGGCGTTTTTCTGTCCCAGGCAGGGCGCGCAGGAAGGGGCGGGACCAGGCAGTTGCGCGCGCAGACGGCTGGCGTACCGGGTCAAGATGGCAGCTACCAAGTTTAGGGCTATGCTGCAAGGATGGAGAACCGGCGTCCAGCGGAGCTGCGGGCTACGGCTGTTGGTGAGAGCGCTGAGCCTGGAGCTGAGGGCATCGCGTGTCTGAGGCTCATTGTTAATCACTGTAACTCTGAAAACTAAGGCATTCCTACTTGGGGCCTTAGTTTTGCCTTTTACGATCTGGAGAACTTGTCTCGAGTGTAGATACCGGGACGAGAGGGAAAGTCGCAGAGACTGGAGTGCTCTTCGGGAGCATTGTGTGGGTTGGATTCTGGCTGCAGGACATCCCGGGTTCGTCAGGACTGAGAGGAGCTGCACATCGATTCTAGTAGCTGCCCAATTTTTCGAAAGCGAAATCACAGAGTAGGCGCTGGCACCAGATCATTGGCGACGCTTTTGGGAGCCCAGAGCTGCTGATATTCAGTCACTTCATCCTACTTCCCTGCTCTTGTAACCCCGAGCCTGTCAGGACTTAGGGGTATCTGTCCAAGAAGGATCTTTATTCTGGAGGATGGGAAGGCAGACTCTGGGCTGTGACCTTAAGTAGAGAGTTTACAATTATTTGTTAGTGTTGGCCTTTCCTGGCTGTAAAAAAAGTGTAATAAAATACCTAATCAGGCACGTTATTAGAATTAAGTGAAGGCCAGTGCCTGTAAAGCACTTAACACAGTGCCTGGCAATGTCTATATGAGGCCAAAACTTCAGATAAGGGGCGGGGTCCTAGCATATGAGTGTGCGTGGGGAATTATGATTGCCTTAAGAATTAAGGCAGTCATTAAATTAAACACCACTATATCCAATCACAGATGTGATTATGTTAGCAAGGCCAGGCAGGCAATCATGGAAGTACAAATAAGGCCACCCTGCCAATGGAATAATAATATTTATTTCTAAAACTGAGGCAGAAAGTTAAGCCTTAAGTTTCTGAAGGCTTGATTGGTTTTTCAGAAGCACACTCATACTCTTGAATACCACAGAAATCCTAAGAGAAGCAGACCATTCCGAGTACCTGAGCTTCCTTTCCATCCCATCTGTACTCCACCATGGAAAAGTAAAGACCGGTGCTATCTTATGTCAACCTAAATAACAGACTCTAAAAGAAAATGATATTTATTTGGAAATGGGTGTAGACTATGTGCTTATCAGGGAGGTAAAAGAAGACAAAGGTTTTTAAAGGAAAAATGGGCCGGGCATGGTGGCTGTCACACCTGTAATCCCAGCACTTTGGGAGGCCGAGGTGTGCAGATCACCTGAGGTCAGGAGTTCAAGACCAGTCTGGCCAACATGGCAAAACCCCATTTCTACTAAAAATACACAAATTAGTTGGGTGTGGTGGCAGGCACCTGTAATCCCAGCTACTCCAAAGGCTGAGGCAGGGTTGCAGTGAGCCGAGATCACACCACTGCACTCCAGCCTGGGTGACAGAGTGAGACTCCATCTCAAATAATAATAAAAATAAATAAATCAAAGGAAAGCAAAAATGAGTGTTGTATAATTGTTTTGAGGAAAAAGAATGTTTTGAGATAGTTATCTTTGGCTACAAGGATGAATAACAAGGGTGGTGCCAGTTCAAGATTGGACAGGCAGTTGTTGGGTAGATGTCCTTGCAGAAATTTTTTTTTGAGACAGAGTCTCGCTCTCTTGTCCAGGCTGGAGTGCAGTGGCGCAGTCTCAGCTCACTGCAACCTCCCACTGGGTTCAAGCGATTCTCCTGCCTCAGCCTCCCTAGTAGCTGGGATTACAGGCATGCGCTACCACGCCTGGCTAATCTTTGTATTTTTAGTAGAGATGGGATTTGGCCATATTGGCCATGCTGCTCTCAAAGTCCTGACCTCAGGTGATTTGCCTGCCTCTGCCTCTCAAAGTGCTGGGATTACAGGTGTGAGCCACCATGCCTGGCAGAAATATTTTTTGTGTGTAAGGTTGTGGTGGTCTTTGTGCAAGGCTGTAGTTTTTGCAGTCTTTTGTGATAGTTTTTAAGTATTTGTGCACAAGATTTCTCTCTTCATGGCCCTCCCTAGCTCTGTTTGTTTGGTTTTTAACCCAAGTGACTCTATTTTGATTCTGATAACTTTCACACAGATCACCCAGCCTTTTATTGCTGCCATTCTCTCTACCTGTAATGTTTCCATTCTCTACTTACTGAAGTTATGCCATCCTGTGTTGGGAAGGCTAATGGAGAAATGGGTTTTTTGTTTTGCTTCAGAGCCAGACCCAGGGCCCTCCGGATTACCCCAGCTTTGTGGAGTCTGTGGATGAATACCAGTTTGTGGAGCGCCTTTTACCAGCTACCAGGATCCCAGTTCCCCCAAAGCATGAACATTATCCTACCCCTAGTGGTTGGCAGCCTCCCAGAGGTGAGCTGGGTGGTTAGGGATGGTTTGAAGGCTTCACGGAGCATCCTCCTCTCCAGAGGTTGGTCTCCCCCATGAGGTTCCAGATCTCCAGTGGGTTCAGAACTTGTTTTGACATCCCTCTGGGTTAAATCTCTTTTATGCCTAAGGAAGAGCCCAGGAGTGGAGCCCTCCATTTCACTGGTACTCATCCATCCACACTATTGGGACTGGGTCTTCCCCATATGGGGTAAAGTTTTCTCTCAACAGAGAGAAAACCCAAGAGCTTGGACCTTCTTTCCCCCTAGCAGACTGTGTACTGTAATTAAGAACATAGTTCTGGGTTTGAATTTGGCTTTATTTACTGTTGGTGTTATCTTAAATTAGTCACTTAGCTTGACCCAACCTGTTTTAGCAAAATGGAGATAATCTGCTTAGTTCACAGAGCCCTTAGTACAGAGCCCAGCATACGGTAGGTAAATCCTATGCTGTAGTGCTTGTGAATACCAATCTCTTTGTTCCAGAGATTGATTTCACCCTCCCAGACAGAGTGGAGAAGGGCAAGGATTGGCCCAGAGGGGGACCCAAAGATCTGGGGAGGCATGTCCCTGACTTCATTTTTTCTTGAGCACCTACTTAGTGCCAGGCCTTGTGTGGGGCCTTGTGGTACCAGGGTGAACAATTTGGTCCTGACTCCAAGCTGAAGGAAAGAGGAGACCCCCTGACTTGAAGTCTGGTGGTGGCTTGGTCCAGCTGGGTGTACTTTCTGCAGACTCAGGGGAAGGGCCTTGGCTGAGGTGGGATGGTGCCTAGGAAGAGCTGATTTAACAGTGTCTTTCCCGGCCGGGCGCAGTGGCTCATGCTGGCTAATCCCCACACTTTGGGAGGCTGAGGTGGCGGATCACGAGGTTAGGAGTTCAAGACCAGCCTGTGTAACACGATGAAACACTGTCTCTACTAAAATACAAAAAATTAGCTGGGTGTGGTGGCGGATGTCTGTAATCCCAGCTACTCGGGAGGCTGGGGCAAGAGAATTACTTGAACCTGGGAGACAGAGGTTGCAGTGAGCAGAGACTGTGCCACTGTACTCCAGCCTGATTGACAGAGCAAGACTCTTGTCTCCAAAAAAAAAAAAAAAAAAAAAAGTCTTTCCCTGTCACAGACCCCCCACCCAACCTGCCCTACTTTGTACGACGCTCTCGGATGCACAACATCCCTGTCTACAAGGACATCACGCATGGCAACCGCGAGATGACTGTGATCCGGAAGGTGGAAGGGGACATCTGGGTAAGTGGGTGGGGCTGGGGCTGGGCCTAACCCTGTCAGGGCTGAAGGGACAGGAGTCCTTTCAAGGGGAGGGACTCTTGGCCTACGTGATTTGCTATCTTCCCCCAGGCCCTGCAAAAAGATGTGGAAGATTTTCTGAGCCCACTGCTGGGGAAGACACCCATCACCCAGGTCAATGAGGTGACAGGTACCCTGCGGATCAAGGGCTACTTTGACCAAGAGCTTAAAGCCTGGCTTTTGGAGAAAGGGTTCTGAGGCCCAGCCGAACAGCCTGCATGACAGCACCCCTTGCAGATTGAGTCTCGGGGGCCGAGGGAGGTGGATGTTGGAGCCCCTGGCACCGCAGATACAGAAACTAGGGCTAAAGGACTTTGGGGTGAGGCCTTGCTTGCATAAAGGAGAAAACTGGACCCTATGTACATGCTGGGGGAAGAGTGCCTAACCCCAGAGACCAAATAGTAATAAACCAGGCTTGTGGGGGGCATCAGCAGCTGTCTCTCCTACCTTGGCTGGTTTGTTTTTTTTTTTTTGAGATAGCGTCTCACCGTCACCCAGGGTGGAGTGCAGTGGCGCGATCTTGGTTCACTGCAACTTCCACCTCCTGGTTCAAGCGATTCTCTTGCCTCAGCCTCCTGAGTAGCTGGGATTACAGATGCCCGCCACCACACCCTGCTAGTTTTTTTTTTTTTTTTGAGATGGAGTCACTCTGTCACCCAGGCTGGAGTGCAGTGGTGCAATCTTGGCTCACTGCAACCTCCACCTCCCAGGTTCAAGTGATTCTCCTGCCTCAGCCTCCCAAGTACTGGGGATTTGTACCACCACGCCCTGCTAATTTTTTGTTTTTAGTAGAGACGGGGTTTCACCACATTGACCAGGTTGGTCTCCAACTCCTGACCTCAGGCAATCTGCCCGCCTCAGCCTCCCAAAGTGCTGGGATTACAGGCAGGAGCCACTGCACCTAGCCTAGTTCTTCTATTTTTAATAGAGATGGAGTTTCACCATGTTGGCCAGGCTGGTCTTGATCTCTCGACCTCAAATGGTCTGCCCACCTCGGCCACCCAAAGGGCTGGGATGATGGGCATGAGCCACTGCACCCAGCCCACCTTGGCCTGTTCTTCTTTCCTTTCCTTGGGACTCCTTGGGCTGAGCAATGCAAATTCTAGTTGTTTTCTGGTGGAAGCAGTAGCCCAACCCAGTTTAGGGGAAGGCAGAACAGGGCAGAGCCACTGGGTACCTTCCTTTCTCCAAAGATCACTGTTGCAAACATCCCTAAGCCCTTGCTGCAGGCCAGATCTTTATTGGTGCAGGCTGTGGGGAAGACAGATGACTCGGGCATGGGTCTTGGAGATCTTCTGTTCCAAGTCAGTACTGACACTGAGGCAGAGTGCCCACATTAGCCCCGGGCTCTTTCTGATAGAGATAGGAGGTCCATTCTTTCTTGGTCACTGTTCCATTGCAGACTAGACTTGCTGGCCTGACCACAAGGAGTGACTGGGAACTCCTTGCAGCCAGCCTAGGGCCATCCTCCCCAGCCTGCTGACCTGGAATCAAAGCTGGAGAGGGGTTTGCAGGCAGGAAGATGCTGACCTTTCACTCTACCATTGCACCCCAGCCCCAGCCAACTAGTCTTCGTACATGCCCTATACTTGGAGTCACAGGGGCCAAAGGCCTGAGACCTCACCCTACCCCCAGACTGGCTAAGACAGCTTTCAGTTCCTGGCTTCCCAACTTGGTCTCTGCCCTGAGGCAGGGCACTGAACTCTGGGCCACTTTTCCATGTGTAAAATGAGCAAATCTTCCTAATCTGTTAATGGTCAATGGTGTCCCCAAGGATAGTTCTGGCTTCCACGGAAACCCTCGCGCCTGAAGATTCCAGGCCATTCTCAAGTGTACAGCCAGAGCCCGACGCTGATTTTCTTCTGTGACACAGCCTCACCAATTGTTAATGCAAGTTTTTTATTTGGCTGTATATACAATTTAAGCTATTAAAATTTGTACAATATTTACAAATTAAATAATCATCTGAAACTGTCTCCAGCAACTCTTGTAACACAAAACCAAGGGGAAAAGACAGGGGCAGGCAAGTCCTAGCTCCTGGGGTCCCTCCTTGGCACTGAGCCTTTTCTAAACTGGAAAGACCAGGAGTCTGGCACTCCTGCTCCTCTTTCCCGGGCAGGTTTAAGCATTCAACTTCAAAAGACAAATTTTAAGCCAAAAGACACTAGTAAGGAAGTAATTCCAATTTTAAACTCAAGAAGTTCTGCTATTTGAGAAGTGGCCTTCCTTGGGCGCTGGGGTTGCAGTGGTCAGGAGCAGGCACGCTGGCCCTTGCCTGGAGTGCGGCTGGGCAGTGGCTGCTGGGTGAGACACGTCAGTCTCACCTGAGAAGCTGCAGGGGAAAGAGGCCTGGGGGGAGGGGAGGGGCAGGGTCCCTCAGTGCTGCCCGCCTGCCCCCCTACTCCCAGGCATTCCTTTCCCTGAGTTGTGTGGTTGCCAGTAAGACGCAGAAATGCCACAGGGCATAGGGGGCACAGCCACCACAAGGGGCTTCTGGGGAGATCAGGGTAAGAAAAGGAAATGGGTACCAGTCTTGGGGGCAGGCCAGGAAACAAGTTCCTAGCTTACCTCTAGCCCCTCTGGAGTCCCCACTTGGGAACGGGAGCTAATACTGTTCGGCACTGCAGTGTGACTCCGCACACACAAGTAGGGCTCAGAGGGGCTGCCCCTCCTCCCAGAAAGCGGTGGGGAAGAAGAGGGCTTCTCAGAGGCTGAATCACCTGCCTTCATGGCCCTAGCAGAACACAGGGCTAAAGAGTTGGAGAGGAAGGCTGGAACTGACCCAAGATCCCCATGACTGGCTGGGACTATGAGGGCTGGAGTCAACTGGGAGCTCCAGCCTCTTTTCACTTGGCCTAGGGGATGCTGCCGCCTTTTTCTCAGAGCTGGGGTACTACTCCCTGGTGCAGACAGAGAGGGAGCTGGCACTTGGTGGCAGGATATGTTCCAGCGAGGGCTGCTCCAAAGAGCAGGGGCTGGGGCTAGGGCCAGGACTGGGGCAGTGTCAGTGGGCAACAGGAGACTCCAACTTCTGCAGGCGGCGCCGGCGGAGCTCGGCTGCATCAGGCTCTCCATCCTCGGGCATCTCCTCTGTGCCCACTGACTCAGGAGCTGGGGACAGATAGACTAGAAGTGGAACCTAGAGAAGTTCCCTCCTCCCCGCCGCCCCCCGAGGCCAAGCACACCTACCTGGAGGTCTTTCCGTTTCAGGGGCTGGTGGGGAGGCTCCTGGGGTTGGGGTCGTGGCCTCTGAGTCAGGAATGCTGGTGGAGGAGGCAGCAGCAACTGTAGTGGCAGTCTCCTCAGTGTGGTTGACTGAAGTGGCAGGCCGGGGGGGCCTGGGAAGAGAAGGGACGAGAGGCAGGCCTGGCCTTGGCATCCTAGGTTGGGCAAATTCTCCTGCCCTTGGTGAGCCTTGCAGAACAGAGTATAGAATGATGTGCCCCTGAGGCCCCAGTGCCTGGCAAACACAAGTGAACATGCTGAATGAACTCAGACAGGGTGACTTGACTCAAGGACCAAATGATTCTATCCCTGAGACTGTAAGATGCTTGCAGGTAGGGACTGGTGACCTATTCACTCTTACCCTGCAGTCTCCACCCTGGGGAGTCAAGCACTTTATAGGGGACCCACCGAATATGTCACAGTGCCCAAGCCTTGGACTCAAATTCCCCTCCAAGCCTGTGCTGTCACTGCTGGATGCCAGGCATTATGTACATGTTACTTTAAGAGACAGGGTCTCAGCTCTGTTACCAAAGCTGGAATTTAACGGCACAATCAGCTCACTGCAGCCTGAAACTCCTGAGCTCAAGCAATCCTTCTGGCTCAGCCTCCGAAGTGCTGAAATTACAGGTGTAAACCACCACATTGGCAGTACACATCACTTATGAACAGGAATTAAGACCCCTTTATTCAAATAATGTGAGAGGTCAAAAGCAAGTGAGTGATGGGACCAGCACCTGAACTTGGGATGGCTCCAAGTGACTTCCTATTATTTGCTCCCTCAGTTTGAGGGCAGCAGTTGCCAATCCAAGTGTTACCATATCTCAGGAGAATATCGTGATAAATTAAAGCACTACAAATTCTGAATAATTTGACTTTAGAAAAATAAAAAGGAGTAAACTCCAAGGTCAGCTCTCAAATAAACATCACTCCCACTTAGATCCAGACATGCTTTCTGGAGTGGGAGGATAGACAGGCACCAGGAGTTTCCAAGAACTTCTGGAGACCCTGGGAGCACCTGTAGATGGGTAGCTTGAACCAGCAGGTGTCAAAGGCTGGGACCTCTTAGCAGCTCCACTCCCACCAAACCCACTCTGCTTCCCCTGTGCAGACACACCCCAAGGAGGCCAGCACAGTGAGGTACTGGTTGATCTGCAGCATGGCGGCGTCCAGCAGTGTGTGGATGTTACGCAGGCTCTGCAGCCGGGCCTCCAGGTGCTGCCGCTCATGGCCCTCCAGAGCTCGCAGCTCCTCTGGGGTCAGCCCAGCAAAGCCCGCAGGGGGCACAGGCATTGGGGGGAAGGCTGGAGAGAGAGAGAGAGAGGCTCAGTCTGGGCTGCTTCTAGGGCCAGATACCAACCTCACCCCCCAGAAGAACCCAGAGAGTGGCCCAACTTACCAAAGGGTGGAGGCAGGGGCATACTCATCCAGGGAGGAGGGAAGGGGAAGCCAGGGGCAGGGCCAGCCTCTGGGGCAGAGCTAGAGCCCGAGCTGGATGGTGGAGCAGAAGCGGCAGCAGCACTGGTGCCAGCAGCTGTGGTTGTGGCTGCTCCACTGGGCCGAGAAAGGGCTGCTGAAGAGCAGGAACAAGCTGTCAGTGAGTGTTCCATCCCTGCCACCCCTTGGCTGTCACAGTGCCCAAAGGCTCACCTGCACTGGTGGACGGAGGGGCCACAGCCTCTCCTGAGCTGGGGGGAGGCGGGACGGGTGGAAAGGGGCCCATGGGGGGCCACAGTGGGAACATGCCTGGAGGAAAAGGAGGCAAGAGGCCCTGGGGAACTGCAAAGAAAGACCGAGGTGAGGAAAAGACCAAATGTGCACAGAACCAACTCCCAGGCAGTGGGCCTGGCTACTGGGAGCTCTGTCCTCTGTTCCCAAGGTCCTGAGCTCAGCACTGGTCACTGACTGCAAGCATCTATTTCTCATCTTTTCACCCCTCCCTAGCCCAGACTGAAACACTGGAAGACAGGGACTCTCCAATTTCCCACCATCTTCCATACCCATCCCAGGGCAAGTATCCAGCGGTATGCTGGCTGGGCAGACGAGGACACTCACAGTTGGGGGGCTGAGGCAAGAGTGGTGGGGGATGGGGGGCAGGGGGTGGCCCCTGATCCGCAGGCTCCGGTGGTGGTGGTGACTGGGCTGGCAGCGATGCCCGAAGGACATCCATACGGCAGGTGGGGCAAGTCTGCTGCCGCTGGAACCAGGAGCGCAGGCAGCTGGGGGTCAAGACCAGGCAGAGGTCAGCAGGTCCCTAGGGGCCTGCCTTCTGGGGCCTGTGCCCTGCTGTGCAGGCTCCCCAGGGCCCTCCCACCTGGTGTGGAAAATGTGGTTGCAAGGCAGTCTCTTGGCACCAGTCACCATCTCTTCTCGGCAGATGATGCAGACATTGTCCATTGCCTGGAGTTCCTCTGGGGTGGCATCTGGATACCTGGTTAGGACGGCAGGGGATGTGTCAGGTTCAGCGCTGGAAGCAGAGGGACCCAGGACAGAACTTGGGACAGCAGCCATGACAAGCCTACTTACAGTGTGTTCATGTTGCGGATGGCCCGGCGAGACATGATGGCATCTGTCACAGCTTTCTTGAACTGTCTGAAAGGACAGTCAGTGAAAGCAGGGAAAGGGAAGGGATTACGTCAGGAGGATCGGGGGACAGGGCTAGGCTTACCTCATGGCCAGGTACATGGGCCGGATGGCAAAGAGTGGGAAGGTGTGCACCTTGATCATGATGGTCATGAAGGCCATGTACAGCAGAACCTTGATGAAGCCTGTAGGGAGGGGATGCAGAGAGCAGCAGGTCACAGGGCCTGGAGCAGAGTGCAGGGCGCTGATCCAGCTCAGGAGAGGCCCAGGCTCCTCTCACCTGTAAACAGCTCCGTGTAGAGCATGTATACAGCCTTGTTGTCCCAGGGGTTCTCACTCTGGAGATCCACGGAGTGCAGCACATACTTGATGAAGATGGTGAGCACCATCGTCATCAGGATGGCATACTGGAGGGAGAGGAGGGCGAGGGGGATGTAAACACATAGCTCCCCCACGCCTCTGTGCAGCAGGTGCAGTGGTACAATCACAGGCTCTGGACACACCTGGGGTCGTCCTAGCTCCTCCACTTGCTAGCTGTAACTTTTGGCAACTTGATGAACCTCAGTTTACTCGTCTATAAAATGACAGAATTAACTATTCCTTTATAACAATACTGTCTTGCTGAGTAAGAGATGCAAGTCAGGAGCTCAGCACAGGGCCTGGTGTGAAATTCACACTCAACAAATATGAGCTGTTGTTACCGAACACATTCTCCCTCTGCCAGGGACATACCTCCAATTGTCCATCAAGCTAATCCCCTCCTGTCCATTACCAGCTAGCTCTGGCACAAGCCTCCAGGAACCCTCCCCTGAACCCCAGTTTGGGGCTCCTCCTCGGCCCTAGCCTTTGTGCTTTTTCCTAGTCACCTAGAAATGAGTGTGTGGAGGGCAGGAGCCATATCTGATCACTGCCCCTTGGTGGCTGGCACAGGTTGGCCACATAGCAGATGCTGAGGAAGGGTCTGTTGGGTTATTCAAGGCACATGTGGGGTCACCTCGAGCTTGTCCTCTCAACCTCCCAACTCAGTCTTACCTCAAAGCCAAACACCAGCTGCACAGAAGCCCCACGGGTCAGGATGCTGTGATAGGCATGGCTGACGAAGAGGAAGTCCAGGATACCCAGGAGGAACATAAGAGCTGTGGGGACCCCCATAAATGGGGGGTAGGTGGGATCAGCCCAGGGCCCAATAGCTACTTAATGCTCTAGGACAGCCCCACCCTCAAGCCCACCATGGGCCCAAGAACCTAGTCAGGTGGGCACACATCACTGAACCTGGCCCTCTGGGAACTCCCTGGGGGAGGGGGAGTCGTTGGGGCTGGCCAGGCTGCAGGTGGGGAGGCAAAGAGCTGAGGGCCCAGGCAGCTGAGGAGCCCTGGAGTGGAACAGGACAGAGACTATGCAAATTAACTTCCTAAATTATCTTTCCTGTACAGCTGTGGGCTAAGGGGGCAGCCTGTGCTCTGCAGTACAGGTCCATGGTTCACGTTCCAATCCTTCCCTCCCCTCCCCTGAATCTCACTCACAGACGATTCGGCAGTGAAAGAGCCAGGAGATGTTGGGGCTGCGTTCCATCTGAGGCAGAGCACAGAGGGGGCCTGTCAGGAAGCCTAGGGCTCACCCCAGATCCCCAACCCAGCCCTCCCTGCTCCTTAAGCCTGCCCACCGGCCACTCCCTGGCTTCCACCTGCTCCAGAGAACCCGCTGACTCGACTCACAAAGTCCACACGGTCCTCAGCCAGCCAGTGGAAACATTTGAGGAAGAGAAGGAGAGTGAAGAGTGCAACAAAGCGGGGGCTGAAGTCATCCCGAAAAACGGTGAAGGCCAAACAAGTCTCTGTGACAGCGTACCAGGAACGTTCCAGAAGGTGCTGGGGGCCACGCAGGGAATAATGTGAATACCAAACATTCTCTCCCAGTACCCTGCCCTCACCTTTGGGGCCGCCGACATCTTACCTCCATCTCTGCTGCCCTCAGCTGCCCAAAGAACACCTTGCCCATCACCTTGCCCAGGAGGAAGACAAGGACAAAGGCCTGGATATACAGGACCTAGGAGTGGGGACAGGCTGCGGTTTGATGTCACTTTCCATTTTCTTCTGCCTGAGACTCATCATTCAGGATCCTCCAAATCCTCATCACAGTTTATTCAAAGTTAGGCAGCTGGTGGCTACTTCCCTACTTTTGTGACCTCTAGCCCCGCCCCTGGCCCAGGAAGACTCCTCCTTCCCTCCCAGGGAGTTCCTCCCTCCCTGAGCCCTGAACTCACAGCCATGCTGGGGCTGGACTTGGTCAGGTACACCACAGTGGGGTAGAACTGGTGTTTGAGGTAGTAGGCGTGAGCCACCACGGCCCCGGTCAGCGCCAGGCTGGCCGCCATCATCACTGCCGTGCGGAACATTGCCCTGGCCCGGAGACCTGCATGGGGCAAGAAAACTTATGTGATGCTCATGCTGTACAAAACAGCGCGGTGCCTGGTACAGCCTCAACAGGAGAAGAGGGGGAAATCACATTTCTCTCTCGAAATCATCAGACCAAGAATAGCTTACGTTCCCCCACTTTACAAACGAGACTCGAAGGGGTTAAGTGATCACACTGACGCAAGGCCTGGAGCCTGGGTCAGTCTTGTTTCAAATCTAGGGCTCTTTCCACGCTGCCTGCCAAGCCGCCTCCTCTAGGGAGGCGATGAGGAAAAGCTGCAGTGTTGGAGGAGGGGGAGCTGCACGCTGACCCTCCAGTGGTGGAGCTGGGATGGAAGTCAACAGCAGAAATCTGCTCCAGGGGCGGGAACGCGCGGCCAGGGCTGAGAGCAGCCAAGGCACACGGGGATGCAGACCGGGGAGGTGGCAGCGCCGCTGACAGCTGTGTTAGGTTGGGCAGTTCGGATGCACGCCCCGTGGGAGTGGGCGGGGAACGTCAGCCTGGAACCCTGGGGTCCCCCGACCCTCGGAGTGGTGTCAACTCAGGGCACCACAGGAACGGCCGGCCAGCAGAGCAGCGGCGGGACGGGAGGAGCCGGGTCGCCCTCGCGGCCTCGCATCTGTGAGCACCAGGAGCTGCGAGCGTCGCAGGCAGGGTCCAAGATTGAGCAGAGCGGCCGCACCGGCGTCTGAGGTCTCCCGCCAGCTGACAGGCCGAAAGCGGGCGGCAGAGCTGAGGGGCGCGCCGACCCCAGAGACCTCAAGCGGAAGGTTCGGGTCCCGATCCCAACCACAACTCGGGCCCGACTTCGCCGCACTCACCAGGAACCCAGGGCCACGAGCCCGCTCAATCCGCGCGACTGCGGCGGCCGCTCCGCTTAACAACACTACCCACCCCCTGCGAACCGGAACTTCGAGGGTCAGACACCTCACTTCCGGCTGCACGGGGCGCGGCGTGGGTCGTACCAAGTGGGTCCTGCTCTGGCTCGCACTGCACCCTACGTGAGACCACGGCAGTGGTGTTACCACCGTACCTGGGGCTCGTGTCTACGGGAAATGGCTGGGCAAGAAATGCGAGAGTTGGTCAGAGGGTAATAGGGCAACAGGAGGGATTTGGGCCCCCCCTATTATTTATTAGCCCCAGATGGTACGGCCTCTTCGCTGAGTGGCCTCCGCCAAGTGGGGGACTCGGCCCGGCGAGCGGCTGGGAGGTGGAGCCATGTGCGGGCTGTACCACCTGGAGGGGGTAGGAGGCCAGGGACAGACTGTACAGGCCTAAGGGGAATGAAATGTTTTAGAGCCTCAATTTAAGGAGAGTCACAGCAGTTTGACAAATAAGGTGCTCTCTGAGAGAACCGGATGCGGAAGGCAAAAATTTGTCTTCTCCATGATCACCCCCCAAATTGTGTGGGAGTGAGTTGGGTCCCGTGGCTGCCACTGATTGGTTGCGATAAAGTTACGCGGACCAATAAGAAAAAGAAAGTGCCTTTGCGGGCCTGTAGAAAGGGAAAAGCAGGCGAGTGGTTGTTAGGGGCGTACAGCTGTGTTGCCTAGGCCCGGGTCCCACCCCAGTTGGCTGAGAGAAGGGAAAGCGCAGTCCGTGGGCAGGTGATCCCTGGCTGGCCTCCGGGGATATTTGCTGCACCAGGACAGGGAGGGGCAGCCAGGTGTACCCGGGACAGGGAGATTAATTTGTGCTAATCTTGGGAGGGAAGTGTTCTGTTTGTGCAAAGGAATTGACTGCAGCGAAGCAGGTCTGCCCAGTCTCAGTGTGTGGTTTCGCTGTCCGTGTATTGTTCAGCTCTGAGCCCTAAGCAAGACCCCCACTGGTCCTGGGCTGCGCTGTATTTTCGTTCGTGCCTGGGTCGCAGCCAACTAAGCCCGCTGATTAACAGAATGGAGCTAATGCATCCACTTTGTGCCTTGCGTTTTCCTCCGTCATCTCATTTAATCTTCACTGAGGTTTATGAGCTAGGGGGTGTTACCCCGCCCCCTCTCAACTAGGGCAATTGAGATTCAGAGGCTTGACAAAACCTGCCCTAGGACTGGAGCCAGGTCTGTCTGCCTCTAAATCTCTGTGCTGTTGGTCTCAGCTATCTTCCCCGCTACCTGTTGACCTGACAGTTTCAGCTTATAACCAGTCAGAGTTTGCGTCCCTGTAAAGCCACGTATAACTTTTCTTTTTTTTTTTTTTTTAATTTTTTTCGACAGGGTCTTGCTCTGTCGCCCAGGCTGGAGTGCTGTGGCACGATCAGGGATCATTGCAGCCTGGACCTCCCGGGCTCAAGCAATCCTCCCACCTCAGCCCCACAAAGTGTTGGGATTACAAGCGTGAGCCACAACTCCCGGCCTATCTGTAACTTTCTAGTGACTGCATCCAATGGTTGGCTTTCAGCCCTTGCTTGACTCAACCTCTCTCCATTTTTTGAAAGTCTCCTCCCTAAGCTTTTGTGATCCACGTGCCTCTGCTCCTCTTTTCTCTCCGGCTAGCATGTGTCCCCTTCTCTTTATCTGATGTCCTTCTCTTTACTTTTCCTGGGTGATTTCCTCTGCTCCTGTGGATTCAACCCCCTGACCCAGATGCTGATGATTTCCGTGTCTGGTCTCCAGCTAGGGTCTATCCTGCTTTTAAAACAGTTCAGTGTTCCTAGACACTCTGCACCCCAGCTCCAGAAATGTATCATGCTCATCATCTGCCCCCACATCCAAACTGATAATTATATCATTTATTCAGTTAGTCTACAAATATGTATCAGGTGTCTCCTGTTCTAGGGACTTAGGACGTCAGTGAACAAAATAAAGATCTCTGCCTTTGTGGAGCTTATCCTAGTAGATGTGACAGCAAACCATAGACATAACTGAAACATCTAACATGCTGGAAGATAATCTGTGCTATAGGAAAAAAGTAGAGCAGAATAAAGGGGATCAGGATGTGGTGGGGGTCTTGATGCTGGTTGCAGTATCAGCAAGGATAATTGGATAAGCTTCCTTGAGAAGGTAACATTTGAGCAAAGACTTAAAGGAAGTGAGGACATGAGCCAAGTGTATGTCTGAGTAAAGAGTTACAGCTCAATGAAGCGGGAGCGGTTCTGCTTTGTTGGAGGAGAGGAGTGTGGCTAGAGTGGAACTAGTGAAGGGTGAGTAGTAGGAGAGACGGCCAGGGCAGGATCCTGTTGGCCATCACAGGGACCTTGGCTTTTCCTCTGAGTGACGTGAGAAGTCATTGGAGGGTGCTGAGCAGAGGTGTGACATGCTCTGACTTAGGTATAATAATGTCATTCTGGGTCCTGTGTTGGAATAATCTGTGGTGGGGTGGAAGGTAAGCGTGGAAGCAGGGAAGCCAGTTAGGAGGCTCTTGCAGTGCATTAGGCAAGAGAGGACGTCCTGTTGCTTCTAGCTCCTGAGCGTCTCCACAATTCATTCTTTCCTTGCCATTTTCACTGCCACTGACCTAGTCCAGACCATCATCATCTCATGCCTGGGAAAATGCAACAGTCCCCTTTCCTATGCTTTCCTCCTCATCCCTTATCCATACAAGGGCCAGAGAGATCTCCTGACACCTGAGCTCAGGCCTTGCCTTCCCTCCCACACTCTGCCCTTCAGGCATAATGTCCCATTTGTGGGGCCTGAGATGTACCATCCCTACCATGTCCCAGGCAGGCCCATCACCTTTTGCATACGTTTTTCCTTCTCCCAGGAACATCTTTTTTATCAAATATAACAAAAAGCATTGCCTACCTCCTCAGGCTGGGTAGAGTGTGTGCCATCATGCCTGGCTAATTAGAAAAAAAATTTTTTTGTAGAAACAAGGTCTTGCTATCTTGCCCAGGTTGCTTTTGAACTCCTGGGCTCAAGTGATTCTCCTGCCTTGGCCTCCCAAAGTATTGGGATTACAGGCATGATCCACCAGTCCTCAACAAAAAGCAGTTGTACTTCTAAGTACTAATAATAAGCAATCAGAAATTGAAAATTTCACTACTTACATAGCTTCAAAAAATCAAATGCTTAATGATAAAATGTAATCAAAGATGTGCAAGAGCTGTACACTGAAAAGCATAAAACACTGCTGAAAATAAAGATCCAATAAATGGAGAGATATACCATATCCATGGATCAGAAAACACAATACTCCTGTGATGTCAGTTCCCCCAAATTATAGAGTTATTGCCATTCCAATCAAAATCTCAGTAGGCATTTTTAAAAAATTAATGCTGATTCTAAAATGTGAAAATTCAAAAGATGTATAATATCCAAAACAACCTTGCAATGTATAAACAAAGTTGGAGAACTTATACTACCTGATTTTAAGACTTATTATATTATAAGCCAGGTATCGTGGCTCATACCTGTAATCCCAGCACTTTGGGAGGCTGACATGGGTGGATCACCTGAGGTCAGGAGTTTGACACCAGCCTGGCCAACATGATGAAACCCCGTCTCTACTAAAAATACAAAGATTACTTGGGCATGGTGGTGTGTACCTGTAATCCCAGCTACTCAGGGGGCTGAGACAGGAGAATTGCTTGAACCCAGGAGGCAAAGGTTGCAGTGAGTCGAGATCGCACCATTACACTCCAGTCTGGGTGACAAAATGAGACCCTGTCTCAAAAAAAAAAAGACTTACTGTAAAGCTACAGTGATTAAGACAGTGTGGTTTTTGGTGTAAAGACAGACATGTAGGTTAGTGAAACAGAATGTAGTACAGAAACAGAATAACATTTATATTGATTTGCAATATAGATACTAAGGCAATTCAATGGTGAAAGATGATTTTTCTTATCTTTTTTTTTTTTTGAGGCTGAGTCTTGCTCTGTCGTCCAGGCTGGAGTACAATCTCGGCTCACTGAAACCTCTGCCTCCCAGGTTCAAGCAATTCTCCTGCCTCAGTCTCCTGAGTAGCTGGGATTATTGGCATGCGTGGCCATGTCCGGCTAATTTTTGTATTTTTAGTAAAGACAGGGTTTCATCATGTTGGCCAGGCTGGTCTCGAATGCCTGTCCTCGTGATCTGCCTGCCTCGGCCTCCCAAAGTGCTGGGATTACAGGCGTAACCCACTGGGCCTGGCCAAAAGATGATTTTCAGCAGAAGTGGTGAAATAATTGTATATCCATATAAAAACATAAAACCTACTTCCCTACTTTGTATCATATACAACACTTAACTTGAAATGCACCATAGATCTAAATGTGAAACCTAAAAACTATAATATCTCTAGAAGAAAATAAAACATCGAGTTATACAAAAAGACAGTTACAGGTGAAAAAGAAAAAACAAAAACAAAAAAATTCTTGGTGATGCTGGGTTAGGCAAGAATTTGTTAAATAGGACACAAATAGTATAAACCATCAAAGAAACAAATTGATAAATTGGATTTAATCCAAACTAAACACTCTAGCTGTTCAGATGATAGTTAAAGGGAGAAAAATTGGGAGAAAATATTTGCAAAGCGTATATCTGACAAAGGACGCATGTTGTGAATACATAAAATATTCTTATAACTTAATAATATGAAAATAAGGCTGAGCATGGTGGCTCACGCCTGTAATCCCAGCACTTTGGGAGGGTGAGGTGGGCAGTTCCCCTGATGTCAGGAGTTGGAGACCAGCCTGGCCAACATAGTGAAACCCTGTCTCTACTAAAAATAAAAAAATTAATTGGGCGTGGGGGCAGGTGCTTGTAGTCCCAGCTACTCAGGAGGCTGAGGCAGGAGAATTGCTTGAACCCAGGAGCTGGAGGTTGTGGTGAGCTGAGATCACACCATTGCACTCCAGCCTGGGCAACAAGAGTGAGACTCCATCTCAGAAAATAAAAAAAAAAAAAGAAAAGAAAATGAAAAGCTAACACAAAATGGGCCAACATTTTGAGCAGACATTTTATCAAAGAAGGTATTCAGATGGAAATAATCCCATAAAAATATGTTCAACACAATTAATTATTAGATAAATTAATTGATTGCAATGCAATACTATTACTACTAGAATATGTCATACAAAGTGGTAGTAATGATGTGGAACACCTAGAACTCTCTTCGATTGCTGGTAGGAATACAAAACGGTATAGCTATGTTGAAAAAAATTTGATAATTTCTTACAAAGTTAAACATACATTTACCATATGACCCAGCAATTCCATTCTTAAGTTACCCAAGATAAATGCAAATGTATGTTCATACAACTAGTGATAGAGAGCATATCAAGTAGTTGCCAGGGACAGGGGCTGGGGGATTGCTCCATGGCACAAGCAAACTTTTTGGATAGTGGAAACATTCTATATCATGATAGTGATGGTAATTACTTGACTTATATACTTTTCTTAATGGGCACCAAATTGTGTAAGTGGCTAATCTTACTGTATGTTAAAACTGGCAAATACTATTGTATTAACATACAATTATACTTCAGTTGACATAAAAATTGTTGAAAGCAAACATACATTTTAACCTAGATTGCCCCCTTTCAGGAGTCTATCTCGTTAAGAGCTTGTACCTGACCCCAAAAATGTTAAATCCAAGGATGATTGCTACAGTATTGTTTGAAATAGTAAAACGAAACAACAGAACCACATGTCCATTAGGGAGAGAATGGTTAGGTCTGTCTTTTAAATATTTATATATTTGTTTGTTTGTTTATTGTGTTTTTTGTAGAGACAGAGTCTTGCCATGTTGCCCAGGCTGGTCTCTAACTCCTGAGCTCGAGCAATCCTCCCAGACTGGGCAACATAGTGAGACCCCGTCGCTAAAAAAAAAAAAAAAAAA
>PVKP010029247.1:0-29223 GCA_004027715.1 Plecturocebus donacophilus
GCCAACTGGGAGGCCTTTACTATATGTATACACACTCCCGGGCTTTCTCTAATTTTCTGCAGCCGCCAGGAATAGGTAACCTGTGTGTGTCTGTTGTCTCCTTCTAAAGCATACCTGCTACCTCGGTAGCCTCTCAGGATGGCCCCTTCGTCGGGTCGCCTCTCCTGATGGGGCCGTTCGCCCACCCCTGCCTCCCGCGCCGGCGCTCTGGGTGAATGTGAAGGGTGACTTGTGAATACCTCCTTCAGCTGTTGGGGGTCCCGACAGTTTGCAGTTTTTAAAGTACACCCTCGGAAGGGCTTTTCAGACTGGGTAAAGCTAATGTTTACAAAGTCAGCTGCCGGTCCTGGTGAATGAAATGTCTTGCTTCCAGGACAACTTGTTGTGATGTGCTGAATAGATTAATGCTGATTGGCTTATTTTCTCTTTGTTCCTGTGGGTTACTGTTACATAGTGTGTGGCTAGTGTGTTTAAAGTTTAATCTTCCCTGTATCAAAGTGGAAAGGGCTTAATGTCAATATATAACTCACCAACATGCTTGATTTTTTTTTAATGCTATCACAGCTGAACATGCTTATTAACAGCTTCATCATTACGTTGGTGTTCATATGCAAGCTTCGGTCAACATGAAATCATCTGCGTTTTAAGTTCCATAGATAAAGTCTCCTTAAATGCTGTTTAAAATATCCTGCCTTTTTGAAGGAAAAAACCTGCTGAATGAAAATCCTAATGTTTTACTTTTTCTTTCCTTTATGACTTTAAGAATTACTGCATTTATGCTTTGACAGGCATTTTAACACACACATGTATGAGCCAACTTTAATGAGTTAAAATTATTTCACTTTGAAGGTACTGTGTATGCTATACAGTAAATATGTTTTATGTTTCATTAAGCAGTATCCTTATTAACCTTTTCATTAATCAAGAGTTTAAAAATCTTCCCCATGGCTGTTTTTATACCCAGTATCTATTGTTCAGAGACATTGGGTTTGCTAAGAATGTTTGAACTGGAATCAAAAGTGGGATTCTAGACTTGGAAAGCAGCATAATATCTAAACAGTGACTTGTCAGATATTGTATGAATGCAGGTTACAGTTTTCCTCCTTCATTGCCAAGTACAAGTTATTAAAATGTCAAATAAAGCCTGCCTTTCTATTCTGTATGGAAGGACCCTACTCACCAATGGTGGTTTTCAGTATTTTATTTTAAACAGATTTCCATAGTATAACATCAATCTTAGTCTGAGGGAAAACCCAAGCTCCATCCCAGACTCTGAAGTGACTTTCCGTCACTTTGAAAAAGCTGGTTCTGAAGACAATAAAACCAGCCGAACTCTTTTCAAACGCACCCTTTCCCCAAAATAGGTATGAAGTACTTCAAAAATATGCTATAAATATAAGGGCTTCAATAAAAAGTTGTTACAAGTGATGCCACGGATTAGGAATTGGGCTTAAATTGAGTGCCTACTTTCCCCAGTGTAAAACAGTTGTGTTTCCTGAGGCTCATGCTGCCCCTTAAGGACCTTATTGGCTTTCTAGGAATCTGCTTTGTCTGCTGTGAGTGTTGGGTAGGTGAGTCTGCTTAGCGCTAGACTCTATGCAAAGGCTGTGTTTGCTGTTTCATTTAATGCTCACTACAGTTGTAGGTATTTAATTCTGGCTACAATCATAGAAGGGTAGGTGTTGTTATTCCCATTTTGCTGGAGAGGAAACTGAAGCTCAGAAGGGCTAAATGATTTCTCTGAGATTGCAGAAATGTCAAGTCATAGAACCAGCATTAGAAACCAAACTGTGTCTTGGTTCTTTACACTACACCCTGCTATCTTTAACTCAGCGGTTTGAAACATTTTTTGATAATCTGTAAAACTTTTAGTTACTTTCCAGGAAAAATATCCACAGCCACATATATGAAAGTTTGCATATAACTTCAGGGTCCACCTACCCTCTGAAGTCCTTCTTCAGGCCCTCAGATCTCTGATCCTGCTCTAACTATACTGAGTGAGGCAGAAAATGTATACATCCTATATGTATGTACATATAATCTTTTACTAATGGGAGCAGCCCCTCAATTTGGTAATTATTAACTAGGTGAAAATTCACTTCATAATTAAAACAAATAGAAAAGTAATGTCTAACATCAGAGCTGATTCTGTAAACATCTAAATTGCCGTTTAAAGCAGTGGTGCTTATTTGAGACCAGAACTTTTGTTTGGGCTTCTTCCTGCAACAGCAAAGAATATGGACTTGTGTCTTTACTCACTAAATGGAAATGGTGGTGGTTGTTTTTCCTCCCTAGAGATGGCAAATCCTGAGGTAGTTATAAGTAGCTGCAGCTCTCATGAAGAGGAAAATCGCTGCAATTTTAACCAGCATACATCTCCATCTGAGGAGCTTCTATTAGAAGACCAGATGAGGCGAAAACTCAAATTTTTTTTCATGAATCCCTGTGAGAAGTTCTGGGCTCGAGGTAGAAAACCATGGAAACTTGCCATACAAATTCTAAAAATTGCAATGGTGACTCTCCAGGTAAGCATCTCATTTCATGAGTTTGGTGAAAGCCTCTTTTAATAACAAAGAGAACTATGGACAGTGGATTGTTTTTTTTTTCTAACTTTTAACTATATGCATAATATAGAGCAATAACAGATAAGAAAACATACAATCTTAGACCCTTCTGTCTTCAACATTTGTGAAAAAGTTTGGCTTTTTTTTTTTACTTTTTTTTCTTCTCATCTTTCGCTAAGTTATAATTTTATTCACATAATCTAATTAGTTTTCAGGAAAAGAAAACTAATATTTGGCTTCCAATGAAGAGGTTCAGCTGGTTTCTAAATAAGCCATGGAAACTAGTGTTGTCCAACATTAGGACTTTCTTTTCCTTGGTAGTTAGTTTCCTGAGAACTTCTCTCTTCAGAAACTTCAAGGCTTCTTGCTACAGGCAAATTCTTAGATTTTCACAGCCCTGTGATCATGAGAACCATGCAGTGGAAGAATATGGAGTTAACTAACAGAAGAGGAGTGTCAGGAGCTAGTGAAACACAGGACCTCTTTTTAGTTCAAAGGGAGCTTTTGAATCTCATTTCCTTGGCTGCTTTTAGCATTTTTGTGGGGAAGGAGGGGGAACCATATTTTGTGATTGTTTATATATACTGGCTGTGATTTATTCTTATGAAAATACGTTTTCTTGTTGGTGAGAGTAATTACTTCTTGCTAAAAGCAAAAGGGCAAAATAAAAGCAGATTTTAATGAGAACAGTAGATGTAATAGGTTTATTTTTATTATTACTTACTCTTCTTAAGTTGGTGGAAAATGCCTAAGTACGTAAAAAATTGGTATTGAAGGAGAAATTAAAAAACCAGGATATTACCAATTTTAACTGCTTATTGAGAACAAATGCTTATGATTATTAGAGAACCAAGGCAATTTCTACATTAATACGAAGTTGGTAGAATTCTTGCATGTTTCTAATGCTAGATGTTGTTTCCAGGGAAACAAAAATTTGGTGACTAACCTGTTCCAGTACATTATTTCATGTAATTCTAACATTCCTACTGGCTTATTTTACAGAAGGGGAAACTGATGTTTCTAGAGCTCTTTTAAAATGACATGGCTGGGCCAGGTAGGATGGCTCGTGCTTGTAATCCCAGCACTTTGGGAGGCTGAGGCAGGTGAATCGCTTGAGCTCGGGAGTTCCAGACCAGCCTGGGCAACATGGTGAAAACCTGTCTCTACAAAAAAATACAGAAATTAGCCAAATGTGGTGATCACACCATTGAGTTCCAGCATGGGTGAAGGAGGGAGACCCTGTCTCAAAAAAAAAAAAAGTTGCATGGCTAGTCAGTGGCAACATGAAGACTTTGAATGCAGGCATTCTGTCTGTCATATCACCCTGAAAATGAATATTCAGTTCTTAACCAAATATTTGGCAAGTTGAAATTGAAACTCTTAACTTCCGAGTGATAATACAATGTGGTCACAATAGTGAAAAGTTTATGTGTATTGTTTCTTATAAGGAGGAAAACCCTGTATCAGTTGAACATGAAGATTAATAATAAGTACCACTTGAGTGTTTGCCATGTACTAGACTAAACATTTTATAGATGTCATCATGTTCAATTCTTTTTTTTAAGATGGAGTCTTGCTCTGTCATCCAAGCTGGAGTACAGTGGCACCATCTCGGCTCACTGCAACCTCCACCTCCTGGGTTGAAGTGATTCTCCTGCCTCAGCCTCCTGAGTAGCTGGGATTAGAGACACACACCACCAAGCCCAGCTAATTTTTTATTTTTATTAGAGACAGGGTTTTACCATGTTGGTCAGTCTGGTCTTGAACTCCTGACCTCAGGTGATCCACCCGCCTTGGCCTCTCAACGTACTGGGATTACAGGTGCGAGCCACAATGCCCGGCCCATGTTCAATTCTTAAAACAAGTTGAAGGTAGGTAGTGGTATCCTCATTTCACAGATGAGAACCAGTGAGGGGCTTGGTAAGGAAAAGGACCCTGTCATAGTCAGGAAACTAGAAGAGTAGAACTAATATTCAAAATCAGATTTATTTTTTCTAAGATTTATGTTCTTAATTACTTGTTAATTTTCAGGGAGCTCATCTAACCTTCCTATGTTTACTAGGGTGGTCAAAAGAAAACTGGCAATGGTTTAAGATGTTAAGGCTGCTAGTAATAAGCAAGTAAAAGGTGTTTAGGTAAGTTTTTAAAAGGAACTGAGGGGTTCTTAATTGTGATGTTTCCTTAATTTGTATCAGAGCAATCAAACAAATATTAGATAAAGACAACTTTATAATTGAGCAAATGAGGGTGAATTGGTAACAGATTATCTCAGGGAAAATGTGGTGGTTCTTAAGTTGGAGATTTTGTGTTTGCAACAGCAAAAAAAAAAGATATTTACAATGATAGGCAGCCTACTAAAAATTTCTCTTTTCCCAGTATCTGGCTTACTCTCTGAATTATAGCAGTTTTCTCTCAGCCATTGTTATTCCTGTCTGCCACTAAACCTTTGAGGGTGGGGATGAATTGTCTGCTCATTGTATCCTTAGTCCCTAGCTCATTGCTGACACATGAGAAGTACTCATGTATTTGAATGACTGGTAAGAATATCTTTGGGAATTCTTTGGGGTTGTTTGGTCACCAGCTTCAACAGATACAACATCCCCAGAATATCAAGATATCATCTTATTGAGGACAATTAAAGAGGCTCTTCAGAAATGGGAGTTAGGTGCAGAGATGATTAGGTAATGCTATGTGTGGGGTGCAGACCGTATCTCATATGTGGAAGGGAGAGGGGAAAAGATTTGTCTGCTCTGTTTTTTCTGATCAAACCCTGAATTACTTTGTGTAGCATGACGGGGTGGCTAGAACTTAGATTTAGTCTGTCAGACATGGGTTTCAGTTTTGACTATATTGACACTGGTTAATGATGTGACTTGAAACAATTATATAACTTCTCTGAGCTTCATCTCTAAAATTGGTGTATTAGGAATATACTATGGGATTAGTACGAGGAAAGTTCCTGGAATAGTGTATGGAACACAGGTGCTCAACATTGTTCCCGCCTTCCATATAAATATACTCTGCCTCACTCTGGGATTTAAGAAAGAGTGTAGTTTCTCAATTTACAGCATGTAGGGTGTGTGTGTGTATGGGAGAGAGAGAGAGAGATAGAGAGATAAAAGTTTGGATGGAAGGGAAGAGAAGACAAAAGAGAGACAGAGTATGATAAGCTTTTAGGTATAACCGAAAGGCTAATAGGTTAACATGACAGCAGTTTGTGTGTGTGAACAACTGAGTTTCATGTAAAACACTGAGGTCAATCCTGCATGACTATTAAGGACACATTATGTTAATATACTTTAATTTAGACATGAGTTGAGGGGTTTTGGTGATCAGACCTAGGAATGTAGTTTGGTCACAGGACTTGGACTTTCTTCGTGTGTTATCCATCTGCCGCAAAACCTTCTTGATGTCCCAGAGAATTCACTTTAAACTCTTCTCTTTGCTGTTCAAGTCCTTGTACCTTCTGCTCTGCTTTTTCTGCCCACATTTTCCAACCTCTTACCTTTTCTTTCTTTCTTTTAAGCTGGTCTTATTTGGGCTAAGTAACCAGATGGTGGTAGCTTTCAAGGAAGAGAATACTGTGGCATTCAAACACCTTTTCCTCAAAGGATATATGGACCGAATGGATGACACATATGCAGTGTACACACAAAGTGATGTGTATGATCAGATAATCTTCGCAGTGAACCAGGTAAATCAAGTGTGTGCATTATTTACTTGGGAAAAAACAGACTGGAAAAAATGATGGCAATGTACATAACAGAAACTGACATTCAAGTGGAGAAGGGTGAACATTTCTGCTTGGAAATGACACATACAAAATTATTTTAAAAAATATTGTCAACAAAATTTTATAGAACTAGAAGTTGAGAAAAGCTTTGTTTAGTAACAGAAAGGCAGAAACTTTAAAGATTTAATTAAAAGAATCAGAGTTAGGGCTTGGCATGGGAATCTGGAAGATTTAAAATTACTAACTATGACCCTGGTGTAAGTAGTCATTAAGTCTTCAGAGCTGAAAGTACACTTTCAGGGCCCCTTAACAAATAATGAGAATATTAACTTTTCAGAGTGTGTACAGCAACCAAGACCTAAAAAATTCACTTGAAAGTGAGTAAGGCCTTTATGTCATACATGACAATGATATTATTGTAACATTGACTAACTGCCAAACAGAAAACAAGCTTGTTTTACATACAGATGAATACCGTATTTTATTGTGAGTTTCTAATGTATATTTTTGCCATAAAAAGTACTTTCTCAGGACCCCAAATGTTTAAATTTGTAGGTATCATTGAAAGTATCTTGGAAGTCAGTATTCCCAAACTGGGTTAGTTTGCAGAACACATTTCAAAATTATTATAATTCTTCAGAAAATTATTATAGTGCAGTCATGGCTATTCATTTTCTAGAGACAATCTACGCACAGTGAGATGGTAAACTGCTGGGATAAAATACATATGTATGGCATGAAGTCTTTCTGTTAGCACTGGGATTGGGAAAATGAGCCAGAAACCTAAAGTAATAGAAATAAGTTACATAAACTGTTAAACAGAATTATGTCCTACAATTTGTAGTTGGAAAGAGCAGAATGATGGAGATACTCTGTTTTTAGAATTTTAAGTATATTAAGTTTCTCTAAAGATATTCTGATATAAACTGGCAGTTTGGTGTTTTTGTTGGGAAGAGGGAGTGGGATCAAGGCAAGAGGTAAACCGTCCATTAAATTCTTTTTTGTTCTGTGTGTTTTTTTTTTTTTTTTTTTTTTTTTTGAGAGACAGGGTCCTACTCTGTCACCCAGGCTGGAGTGCAGTGGCACAATTACAGCTCTCTGCAGACTCAACCTTCTGGGCACAAGTGATCCTCCCACCTTAGCCTCCCAAGCAGCTGGGGTCATAGGCATGTACCACCATGCCTGGCTAAGTAAAAAGCCAGGAGACGGGGTCTCCCTATGTTGCCCAGGTTGCTGAAACTCCTTTTCTCAAGTGAAACTTAATAGTTGAGGTGATTGTTACTGAGAGGAACTGGCAAATAGGGCAGTGGCATCTCCATCCTTAGAAGCATATCCATGACTATTAGTTATCTCAAAGGGTTTAGCCCCAAGATGTCATCCTACTGGATAATCTCCAGGGCTCATTCTGATCCAATACTGTGATTATAACAGCACTGCGTTTTGTTTGTTATATATGCTTCTATATTTGAACGTGAGAGACCTACTTATTTTCTTTTTAGGCCATCTCTTGGCTTTCCTCTTATTTCTTCAGTCATTTTTGGGTCACCTTTACTGGTTCCTTTTCTTTCATGCGCCTCTTAAATTTGAGCAGTCCTCAGAGCTTGGTCCTTTTCCTACAGAAACGCCCTCCACTACCCAGCCTAAGCCATCACCATGATGAGGGGACTCCCAAGCGGTTCCCACACTGCCAGACACCTACCTCACAGGCACCTCAGAACTGCCTATCCAGAGCAGCTTCGCATTCTCCTCCCACCCATCCCTAGGCTGTTTCCTCTTTCTGGTCAGTTGCTTAGGTTGAAAGGCCTCAGGGTCTTCCAGGAATCCCTTCATTCTTGCAGCTCAAACATAGTTTATAAATTACTCTTTCTGGTTGGCTTCCCTTCTTTCCTACCCCCTTTTCCTACTACCTCTTGCTTTTGGTGCCACAGCATTTAGCTAAGGACATTTAATGTGTTTCTGTATTATAACCCAAAGGCTGACGTGGGACCGATGGATCTGACTGAAACTGCCTTCTCTCATGGCAGAGCTGGAGAGACCAGGATGGATGGATGCCCAGTGTAGTTAAAGCTCCACCAAGGCCTCCACTACTTGGCTATTCTGTGCAGTTTCACCATCATTAGTTCCACCAGTTAGTGCCAACCATCATCTCATACCACATTTCTGTGCCAGAATCCTCTGACTCGGGCTCTAGGGCTGCCCTTTAGCTGGACACAGCCCTGCTGCTTCCCTAGATTACCCAGTTCTTGCCAGATGCTCAGACTGGCACAACGAGCTGAATGAAGAGCTCAAGGAAGTCTGGCTATAGCATATACAGTTAATGTATATATTACATAACATAACTATATGGCATATATAATTATAATGTTAACAGGTACCTGCAGCCCTGGGCCTCAGATCTTTCACAGTTCAAGATCTTAAAAGGTTTAAGACACAGGATTCTGTGGTCAGGAGGTTCAGACCTCTAGGTGATTCCTGTGGGGACTGCCCCACACTTACACCTGGACTCTGGGAGGGTTGTAGTGCTCCATCACAGCTGTGACTGCACTTCTTGACGCCTGCTTGCCTGTCCCTATTTACCTCTCATTACACATCATAGTTCTAGGCACACTATTACACTAGTTCTAGGCACACTAGTCTACTGGGTACCTTAAATGGAAAACCTCTCGAAACTGAGTATCTCGGACATTACTCTACTTTACCCCTGTATGCCAAATATAATGTTGTTTAATAGCTTAGGGAGCTTGCTTCTATTACAATAGATTTCTGGCTCACTTTCCCAATCCTAATGCTAACAGAAAGCTTGGTGCCATAATCATCTGTTTTGTCCTAACAGTTAACCAACTCACTGTGCACAGATTAGCTCTAGTAACAAAGAGCTCCATTCCATTATAATAATTTTTCACCACACCATTACTTTGACAAATATCTGAGCACCTACTGTGTGCCTGCAGGGCTGGGATTAGAGCAGTGGATTGATAAATTCCCTGTCCTGTGGAACTTGCATTCTAATGCAGGAGATAGTTTTTAAACAAGTTTAACAGAAATCTTTTGCTTTAGGGTAGTAATGAGTGGTATGAAGAAAAATAAACCAGCGTAAGGCAATAACACTAGTCTCAGAGTGGTCAGAAAAGGCCTTTCTGAAGACTTGAAATCTGGGGAAGAATAGTCCAGGCTGAAGGAGTGGCAACAGCAAAGGTCCTGAAGCTAGAAAGCATTTGATATGTTTGAGAAAAATGCGAGGGACGCGAGTATGAGGGGCAGTTAGGGCCAGAGGAGCTGGGGGCCAGGTCCCTCAGGACATGGAAAGGGCTTTGAATTTTATTCTGAGAGTGACACAAAGCCATGAAAGGGATTTTTATAGAGGAGAGACTCTAATAGTACACATAAGCACAAGCTAACATGTATTCACTCAAATATTTATTAAGTAGTATCTATTATGTATCAGGCATTTTTTTGTGTGTGCAGGGGTCTTGCAGTGAATAAATAGACAAAATCAAGGAGGTCATATTCTCATTGGAAGAGCCAGGCAGTAAATAAGTATATAAGAGCATCATCTGCCAGTTTGTTATAAGTACTATGGAAAATAAAGCCAGCGAAGTGACTAGCTGGAGGTGATGGAGAAGGTCTCTCTGACAAGGTGACATGTAAGCAGACAGCAGACTAAAGAGAGGACAGGAAGCCTGTGTCTATCTCAAGAAAGAACCATCCAGGTAGGAAGAACAACAAAAACAAGAGTCTCCAGGAGGTATATTTTGGATATCACTGTTCTAAGGGCTGTACATGCATGAATTAACTCATTCCTTATATCAATCTTATGAGTTCTAGATGGAGACTAGACGAAGGTGAGAGGGAGGATTGGAGAGGCAGAGGCTTAATTTGTCCAGGGAAGAAAGGATGATGGTTTGGAATAGGGCCATATCAGTGAAGGTGATGAGAGACAGTCTGATTTGTTTTGAGGAGGCTCTGACTGATTGATTGATTGACTGATTTGAGACAAAGTCTCATTCTGTTACCCAGGCTGGAGTACAGTGGCATAATCTCAGCTCACTGCAACCTCCAACTCCTGGGTTCAAGCGATTCTTCTGCCTCAGCCTCCTAAGTAGCTAGGACTACAGGCACATGCCACCACGCCTGGCTAATTTTTGTATTTTTGTAGAGATGGGGTTTCACCATGTTGGCCAGGATGGTCTCGATCTCCTGACCTCGTGATCCACCTGCCTCGGCTTCCCAAAGTGCTGAGATTATAGGCATGAACCACCGCACCTAGCCGAGGCTCACATTTTTAAGTGATTCTTGTATGGAGATAAAATTTGAAAGTCATGCATGACTTTCAGATGTACTGGAAGTGGAATATAAGAGAAATTGAAAAAATAATCTTTCCTAAGTTTTGGCCTGAACAACTGACTGACTTACAGAGTAATTTATTGAGAAGGGAATTACTGTGGAAGGAGCAGATGAGCAGGTATTTCTATTTGCACATTTACTAGAGATTCCTCTTAGACACTATAGGCATCATGTAGGCAGATTGCTGTCCATGTATGGTATTCAGCGGAAAGGTCAGAGCTAGAGATGCGAATTTGGAAGCTGTCAGCATATAGGTGGTATTTGAAACATGGGACTGGTTGAAGTCAGCTATGGAGAGAATGTGGATAGAGGTTGTGGCCTGAATCCAAAGATACTCCAAAATACAGAGGTTAGCAATGGGAGCATTCAGCAAAGGAGACCATGAAGAAACAATCGGAGTCCCAGAAGTCAAGTAAAGAAAGTATCCCATGTAGGAGGAGCATTCAACTGCATCAGTACCATGGAGATGTTCAGTTATAGGACGACTGAGAACTAGGCATCAGATTTGATAACATGCTGCTCATTGGTGACCTTGACAAGGTCCAACTCAAAATCCATCCCATATTAGAAATTATTTTCTTCATTTGTCATATCATGCTTCATACATATCTTTTAGCAGAATTATTTTCTGTCGATCACACAAAGTTGTTAATTTCAGAAGTGACAGAATGACCAATTGTACCAAACATATTGCTCCAAAACACTTTGTTTTGGAAACATGTCTGCAGACGTCCATTAAAAATTTAAGTTGACAGTTACTCCAAGACACCATAAGATTCTCATTTGTAAAAGTAATTTTTTTAATGTAAAGGATTCACTAGGATAGGCAATATTGCCATAAAGCTGATTAAATTATAATCTTGCAAAGATGAAGTTTAAAACAATACTTTCTTAAAGGTTTTGCTGGCTAACCTATAATAATTGTATCCTACTTCTTACACTACAATGTTAAAGTACAACTCTAACCTTATAGGCGATAGTTTAAAGACAAATAAAATGTGTATTTACATCGAATGTCGCAGTCAGTTCCTAAACATAATTCTTTAAGGGAAGAAAGAAACGCAAAGATTACGTGGCTTCAGGCTAATTTTGCAGATGAGAAACTAGAAGTTCAGAAAGGTTGTCACAGAAATGAGGCTGGAATCTAGAACTCTAATTCATGAGTGCCCTTTCCCTTCCTAGTGCACAGCAGCAAGTCACTTACCCTGTTTATCAAGGTGAATGTCTCTATCCTAAGGGGGAGGTGGAACCTGCCAGTTTCAAAGGTGGGGAGGGAGGGGAGAGTCATGGCTAGGGGAGGGGAGTCACTTCGGCCTTGGCTAGCATTCCCATCTTCTGTTTCTTGTTTTGGTTGAAGTATCTGCAGCTATACAATGTCTCAGTTGGGAATCATGCTTACGAGAACAAGGGTGCCGACCAGTCTGCTATGGCAATCTGTCAGCATTTCTACAAGCAAGGAAACATCTACCCTGGAAATGATACCTTTGACATCGATCCGGAAATTGAAACTGGTGATGTTCTTCTGTAACCTAGAACCTCAATTTTTAACGCCTTAATTTATATTTAAAATCAGTAATTTTGTCTTTGAAAACATTGATTTGGTCTGTGCTATTAGGGCATAGTAAGAATGATGTAGCAGTTATTATGTGTCAGGTAGTGTTCTGAGCCCTTTACTGTAACTCAAGAATCCTCAAGAAAACCCAGCAAGTCAAGGATTATTATTATTATCCCTTTTTATAGAAGACTAAAGTATGGCTCAGAGAGTTAAATGATCTGCCTAAGATGGAGCTAGAAGAGCAGTGCTGAAATTTGGACCTGGCTGTTTATGCTCTTAGCTACCATATTCCACCATCTCTTGTGCAGGACATGCCAGTAAAGTATTAATAGACAGATATTATGCGTGTAAAACATTATGCTTGCAAACTCTTGGTGTATATAAAACTCTCTTGCCCCAATACCACTTCACTATCATGCACCTTTTGGGGTAGACTGAGGGGGAGGAATAAGAATCAGAACATGGAATAGAATGGCTTATATTTCTTAGCAAATTCTATTTTGCAATTATACCTAAAATGTTAACTTAGGTCATTGAGTAAAAAAAATAAGTATTCAAATACTTTTAACAACAGATTTTTTTTTGAGAGATAATACTGATAACAGTACCAACTAGTGAAAACTTTCTGAAATGCTGTCTCCCTTTTTTGGTGTGTGTGTGTGGGTGTGTATTGAATAAACATTGTTAGCACAGAATATTTTAAAAATAGATCCTTCAAACTGCTTAGAAAACCTTATTGTAGTTACTTCAAGTGCTTCAAATCCTATGCTTAAGATGCAAAAAGGGGGAGGGACTCAAAGTTTATCCAGGCCTAAAAAGGAAGAGAACGTTCATATAAAAATGAAATCGAGTTCAGATCTTTGTCTAGCCTCCACTCCAGAAGTGTTGTAGCCACTTAGGTCTTAAAAACAAATGAGTCATGGTAACCATGTGGTATCAATGTTTAGCTTTTAAAATTTTAATTCCAAAAAATATTAGAATCTGAATAACTGGTCTTAAATGTATCAGCCTTTCAAAATGCAGTCTTATTTATTTATTTTAAGTACTAGATCATGTTTTTGTTCCTTTCTATGGCAGACTGTTTCTTTGTAGAGCCAGATGAACCTTTTCACATTGGGACACCAGCAGAAAATAAACTGAACTTAACACTGGACTTCCACAGGTGAGGGGAGCAGATAGGGGTGTAATACATTTGTATGTATACAGTTCCACAGAACTAAAATCGCCTCTGTTTTCTAGACTCCTAACAGTCGAGCTTCAGTTTAAACTGAAAGCCATTAACCTGCAGACAGTTCGTCATCAAGAGCTCCCTGACTGTTATGACTTTACTCTGACTGTAAGTGTTGGGCCAGGCTGAATTTGGTTCCAGTCTGCAGAAAAATTGTTTTATCTAGTTATGTTTCATATGCTTGGATTATGGTGTGATCAAGAATACAGGATGTTTTCACTTGAATGTACATAAGGGAAACACTGATACATCTAGCTCTATTTTGCTATAACAACAAGTTTACTTATTAATTATGTCTTTTGCATCTCTATGTAAGTTCTAGGAGAGCAGGGACCTTGTTTTGTTCACTACTATTTCCAGTATGAAGATCAGTGCCTGGTATAGGGTAGATTTTCCAACACAAGAGGAAAAGGTGTTTGTAGTTTCGGTGTGGTTGGCTCTCAGCAGTCTATGGCTGTCAGCTAAAGGTTACTGCCAAGAGTTCTTGTTACTTAGTTTCTTCACCATGGACGTTTTATGTTTGGGGTTTGTAGTATACATCTTTAACTTATTACAGTTTACCTTCAAGTGATACCACTGCATATAGCGTAAAAACCTCACGACAGTGTACTTCCATTTCTCCCATCTTGGCCCTTGTGCTGTTGTTGCTATATAGTGTATTTCTACATGTGTTATAAACCCACAATATATGTTATATTTTCTTTAAACAGTCAATTATCTTTTATAGTGATTTAAATAATAATAAAAACATCTTTGTATTTGCCCATGTAGTTACTATTTCCAGTGTGCCTCATTCTGTGTGTATCTCCTGGTTTGTATCTGGTATTATTTTCCTTCTGCCTGAAAGGCCTCCTTTAACATTTCTTACAGTGTAGGTCTGCTGGTGATGAATTATTTCAGCTTTTATATGTTTAAAAAAGTATTTCACCTTCCTTTTAAAAGTTTTATTAGCATCTTTTAAATAAAAATGTTACAAATTCATATTTATGGGGTACAGGTGAGATTTTGATGTAAGCATTCAGTGTGTAATGATAAAATAAGGGTAACTGGGACAACATTCACCACCTCAAACATTTATCACTTTTTTGTGTTGAGAATATTCTAAATCTACTCCTTTATTTATATTGAAATATAAAATAAATTATTAACTATACTTGCCCTATTGTGCTACCAAACACTAGATTTTATTTCTTCTATCTCACTGTATCTTTATACCCATTAACCAACCCCAGTTTATTCCCCATGCCTCCCCAGTACCATTTCTAGCCTCTGGTAACCATTATTCTGTTCCAAGCCTTCCTTTGTTAAAGGTAGTTTCTGTGGCTATAGAATTCTAGGTTGACTTTTTTTTTCTTCAGCACTTTAAAGATGTTGTTCTTCTAGCTTGCATTATTTATAATGAGAAATCTGCTCTCATCTTTATCTTTGTTCTTCTGTATGAGAGGTTTTCCCACATCTGTTTGCCTTTAAACTTTTTCTTTATCTCTGATTTAAAGCAATTTGATTGTGAGATGCTTTGGTGTTGTTTTCTTCATGTTTCCTGTGTTTAGGGTTCATTGAGCATCTTGGGTCTGTGGTTTTGTAGCTGTCATTATATTTGATATTTATTCAGCATAATTTCTTCAAATATTTTTGTCACTCTCCCCCACCTTATCAGAGATTCAGAGACAAATACTTCTGTATTTGGTTACTTGGAGTTGTCCCATAGCTCACCAATGATCTGTTTGTTTTATGTTTCAGTTTTTTGCAGTGTGTTCATTTTGGATAGTTCATGTTGCTGTATTTTCAAATTCACTAATTTTTCTTCTGTGCTATCTAATCTTTTCTAATCCCATTCATTATTTTTCTTCTTTATTTAAGATTCAGCTTCTTCTGAGCCTTACTGAGATGTGATTGACATTAAGCCACAGTTACTTTCTCAATAGATATTTAGTGAGCACCTATTATTTGTACAAACCTGAGGCCATTTGTGTAAGAAAAGCATGGATTCTCCTTGGCAAGGATTTCTGACTCAATCAAATAGCACTGAGCACCTTCCTTGCATGAGGCCATAGGCTGGGTCTTACAGCCATTAGGGACATAGGCAGACACTGACTATGCCCTCAGTTGCTTGTCAAGGAAAGAAACGTATAATCCCTGATGAGGAGAAATGCAGTGACTGAACTTTTAAAAGTCATTTGGAATCTTATATTTGAAATATTTCTGATTATCCCACATGGAGAAGCTTCAATACAATTTATTTAAATAACAGACTTTTCAAAGAACTTTTTTTTCTTCAGAACTTGAGAGAGAGAAGAGGCAGAAATGAAACAGACTGATTTTCTTGCCTTACCTTCCCTGTCCTTGTGTGGGGAAGACAGTAGGAGTACTGTGGAAGGTGTTCTGCCCTAGCTTTGTCCTGCTTGGCCCCTGGTGTCCTGAAGTGTTATTCTTGAAGCAAGGCATGACTGTTGACTCCCAGTCACCAAACCCTCTGTAACAGATGTGGTGCCAATGTGACTAAGAAATCTAGGCCCAGAATAAAAGTTCAAAAAGCTCTACTTGAAATGTCTCAAAGCAGAATTAATGAGCCTTTGTATTAGTAAGAATTGTAGCAGCACTAAAAATCTACCCCTAGCTGAGGTCCTGCCAGAATTTGGGAGAAAGCACAGTTGTACCAACTCTCGCTCATATGAAGAGAGTATCTGAAAGTACTTAGAATGGAGAGCAAGAGGAAGTACTCTTGTTATATAAATTTTTTGGAGTGGAAATCCTATCCTAGAAATACAATGTTTTAGAGACTACAGGGTCTCTGTAGAAGATCTAGTTCATCCTTCTCATTTCACAGAGAAATAAAGGAAACTTCCCATGGTTGAACAGAGTTAGCAACAGATCAGAGATGAGAATCTGGGTCTACTGCCCCCTTGAAAGAATTGTTTCCTAATTAATACATAGAGATATCTTGGCTTCAAAAAAATGTGAGTATGTTTTTGACTGTTTTCCTGTCTTCACAGATAACATTTGACAACAAGGCCCATAGTGGAAGAATTAAAATAAGTTTAGATAATGACATTTCCATCAGAGAATGTAAAGACTGGCATGTATCTGGATCAAGTAAGTGATAAGCATTACTAGTTTTCAGAATTGTTATTAAATACTATAAATGGTTATTAAAATATCACCCTCTGGATATCTGGTACAGCAAATAGAAGATTAGACCTTTTTCAAGTCCCTAAATCTCTACAAATAGATCAACTCTGATGTTTCAGGCAATAGGTAAGTCATGAATAACTGAAATGGGCTTCCTCTCCTTCTGCCCTCACTTGCCCACTCCTGAGCAAGAATGTACTCACAGTCCCCTGCCACCAAAACCCTACATACATCTTCCCAGACCAATACTTATTGAGTGATACTGTATACCTACTTCCACCTTAATTTTCCTCATTTTAATACTTTAAATGCCCTTAAGATAGGCAGAATCCTTATTTATTATTTTTTGAGACTAACTTCAAATATATGAGGCTCTTGAATCACATTTGAAACACAAGCCTTTTTCGTCATCTGTATACTTCATAATGCTTCTCCACAAACACCAGAATGAGAAAAATGAGAGCATACACAAGTGTCTGGCACCTAGGCATTCTCTCAAATGTTTGTTTCTTAATGTTTAAGTTTCTCTAAAGTCAATTTAGACATTTATATAGCAATTTTGCTACTTGGCAGATATTAATGGGATGCTTCATGACAGAACTAGTCTTAAGTACTTTCTCTTTTTGTCAGCAGAGAGCAGTCTAACTTATTAAATAGAGACAAGCTCTGTGTCAGAGTGTACAATGGTTGACACCTCTGCCCATCTCTCTACATTGGCTCCAGCATGCTGGCCAGGACTTCACACTTTCGATTCTCCAAAATCTCCATAAAGGTGGCTCTTTCTTGTCACTCAGGTTTCAGCTAAAACCCACTGCTCCCTCACTGAGGCCTTCCTTTACTGTGCAATATAAATGAACCTCTCTTCTTCCATATTGTCCCACACTAACCTCTCTCATATAGAGCAATAGTTCTCAGACTTTAGCATCACCTGGAGGGCTTGCAGAAACCCAATTCAGTGATTTCTGATTCAGTGGATCTGGAGTAGTACCTGAGAAGGTACACAAGCTTCCAAGGAATGCCAAGAACCACTGACATAGAGTGACAGACACTGGAAACAAACTGCACAGATTTTACCCCAACTCTTCTACTGACTAGCCCTGTAACTGTGGGGAAATCATATGATCTCTCTGTGCTTCAGATGCTTCAGATTTCTCACCGGCAAAGTGGGGATAATCATGCTTACCTCATTGGAGTTGCTATGAAGATCAAATAGGTTAATATATATAAAGTGTTTAGAGCTATGCCTGGCAAGAAATGTACCAAATGCATGTTATCTATTGTGATTATTTTCTTTATATTACTTACTCATATCTAAAAGTATTTTGTTATGTGTTCTTTGTAGTAGAATAGAAGTTTGAAAAGATCAGGGACTTTGTCTATCTTGATTACCACTGTATCCTATCATCTAGAAAAATGCCTGGCACATAGTGAATGCATAATAAATATTGTATAGCTACATAAGTATATTTTAATAGAATATGCAGGGAGGTGGGCCTGAGCATGGTGACTCATGCCTGTAATCTCAGTACTTTGGGAGGTTGAAGTGAGAGGATCACTTGAGGCTAGGAGTTTGAAACCAGCCTTGGCAACAAAGTAAAACCCTGTCTCTACAAAAAAATGTAAAATTAGCTCGGTATGGTGGCACATACCTATAGTTCCAGCTACTAAGGAGGCTGAGGTGGGAGAATTGCTGAGGCTGGGAGGCTGAGGCTGCAGTGAGCTTGATTGCGCCACTGCACTGCAACCTGGGCAACAGAGACCTGGTCTTGGGGGAAAAAAAAAAGAATATGCAGGGAAGCTAATTGTACTAAGAACAAAAGACCATAGGCTTATAATTAAAGATATTGGAATGATAGTTATGGTAAAAAGAAGGAATTTCACCCTTCTTTAAGCACTAATTGGAAGACCATTTATCAGGGCTTCTTTTCTTTGTTGTCTTACCAGAAAGAATGCTTGAATTATTTAAATGATTCTAAAAAGAAGATGTCACCGTATTAATGTCCCACCACATAAGCACTATGTAATCCTCTTTGCTTTCAGTTCAGAAGAACACTCATTACATGATGATCTTTGATGGCTTTGTCATTCTGACTTGCTTGGTTTCATTAATCCTCTGCATTAGATCTGTGATTAGAGGACTTCAGCTTCAGCAGGTAGGGGATGTTGCTTTCCAGGATTGCTACTGACATTTTGATGATAGAGACATTCATTATGCCTCCTCTCTTTTCCCTAAAGGAGTTTGTCAATTTTTTCCTCCTCCATTATAAGAAGGAAGTTTCTATTTCTGATCAAATGGAATTTGTCAATGGATGGTACATTATGATTATTATTAGTGACATATTAACAATCATTGGATCAATTCTAAAAATGGAAATCCAAGCTAAGGTAATTTTTTTCCTAATCATGCTATTGTTAGTGTCAGATATGTATTAATGGTAATTTACTTTTCCAGAATTTGAGAATTTTCAGAATGAATTATTTCTTGTAAACTGTATATCAAGTGGACTTGAAATTGGTAATGGTAATTTTCTTAAACCTAGTCAGGAGGTCTCTTAGGCAGAGTTTTTCAAAGTGTGATCCACAAACCATTGCATCAGAATCATTGGATGGCTGGTAAAAGTGTACCATGTTAGACTGACTGAATTCAAACTCTTCGGTGGGGTCTGTGAATTCTTACACACACCAAAATTCATACACAACCAAGGCAACTAATGTAAGAGTTTTTTTAAAAGTCTTACAGGAAATGCTAGAATATTTAACAAAAATGAATGGGGTTGTAGGGGAAAGTGAGGTCAAGGCACTATGCCAAACAAATGGCATGCTTGCATTTGTGTCCTCCATCCATTCAAAGTGAGAACACTCCCATTTTCTTACTTTCCCATTGATGTGCTACGAGCTTATCCATTTTAAGACTAACCTAGCCTAAAAATCAGCTGTCCCCAGAAAACAAAAATCAAATTTAAAAAACTAATATTGTTCAAATTAATCTTGCTCAAACTTATGTTTCCCTAGTCTTGATGCAACTGATTGAGTCTCCTGGGGAGTTGGTTATAAACCTGGGCAGAGAACCCAAATGCAATCGTTCAGAGAAGATAGGAGCTTATTTCTCTCATGTAATACTATGGGTTTTACAGATTGCTGAGTAGCTCAACTTCCTGTAGTCATTCAGGCACCCATGCTCCTCCAGTTTTGTTTCTCTGCCATCCCTTAAGGACTTGCCCTGACTGCATAATTATTGCTGGGTTGCCTCAAAAGGGTTGCAGCTTATGGGAAGCAAAAATACATTATGGTGGAAGCTCTCCCATAGACTGATGGCTTGGCTCAAGAGTGGTAGAATTTATTTCTGTACATATTCCACTGGATAGAATTTAGTCAATCCTAACTGCAGAAGGAGCCAGGGTGCACAGCCCAGGCATGTGCCTAGGAAGGGGAGAATGGGTTTAGGTCAACACTTAGCAGCTGCCACTATATGTAGCTGTGGTATGTCTCATTGGAATAGATGTTTAACTTTAGGGACAAACAAAAAAAAAAAACCAAAACAACAAAAAAGAGGAGTAAGAGGAGATTTGCAGCAAATCTTATTTTTACCAACCTCAACTATCATTAATTTCAGTGAACTCTAAATGGTGTCCCAAAATATCTTTCTATATTTTTCTAGACCATTCACTGCTGCCTCATAAATGATCATATGATGTTTTCTTCTCTTCTGAAACCTCTAATACCCTTGTCCTGTCCTCATTCTAAGCTGATGACCTTACTTCCTGTTTCACAAAAATAATAGAAAAAGACCCAGAATTTCCACATTCCCACCTTATTTATCTGCCTCCTGGCATCAGTGCCCATATACAGTGCTTTTTTTCTGTGGATGTATTGTTTAGGCTACTATTCAGGGCCAACCCCTCCACCTGCCTACCAGAGGTCATCACCACTTGTTTATTCAAGGGCACAGCTCCAGCTAGTTTTACTTCTCTTGGGACTCATCAGTTTCCCTCTCTCTACCAGGTCATTCCCATTAGCATGTTTTTGTCCTTTTTCTTAAGAGATAGTATCTCAACCCTAAATTCTCCCCCTAACTTGCTACCCTCATTTATTTAGCAAAAGATTTCGAAAAAGTAGTTAATCTTGTTATTTTTGATTCTGATCCTCTCCTACCCACCCTTCTTTTGTTTTGAAGAGACAGGGTTTTGCTCTGTTGCCCAGGCTGGAGGGCAGTGGTGTTAATTATAGCTCACTGCAGCCTCGAACTCCCCACAGAATTCTTCCTCGAACTCCAGACTCAAATATCCATTGTCTAGTCTGTATCTCCATTTGGATGTCTGCTTTTTCTCTCAAATTTAACACACCTAAAACAGAACATCTAAAGGCCCTACCTCTGCACACCAAACCTGCTTCTCTCATAGCCTTTCTAATTTTGGTTAATGGCAATTCTCATCAGTTACTCAAGCCAAAAACCATGGATTCATCATAGACTCCTCTCTTTCACTAATCTCCTCTTTCCCACATCGATTCCAAGAGGAAATATTGTTCTACCTTCATTGGCCAGGCACTGTGGCTCATATAATCCCAGCACTTTGGGAGTCTGAGGCAGGAGGATGACTTGAGCCCAGGGGTTCCAGACCAGCCTAGGCAACATAGTGAGACCCATCTCTACAAAAAATAAAAGACATTAGCCAGCATGGTGGCATGTGTCTGTAACCCAAGCGACTTGGGAGTCTGAGGTGGGAGGATTGCTTGAGCCCAGGAAGTCAAGGCTACATTGAGCCACCACTGCACTCCAACCTGGGTGAATAAGAGTTAGGGCCCTGTCTCTAAAAAAAAAAAAAAAAAAAAAAAAAAAAAAAATCAGCTCGTAACTCCACTATTACCAGCCTAGTCCAAGCTTCCATCTCTCATTTATATTATTGCAATAGCCTCCTCACTCCAACAACCTGCTCTCAACCACAGCAGCCAATATCTGATCATATCACCTCTGTTTGTGGTTCTCAAATTTCCCCAGTTGAGTTAGAGTAAAAGACAAAGTTGGTAAATGCCACCTTAGCTCTATAACTGTATGCCTTTCTGATGCTCACTCCAGCTAGATGCACTATCTTGTCAGGTACTCTCCTGTCTCAGGGCCTTTGCACTTACCAGTCCCTGTGCCTGGTAGCCTCTTCCCCTAGATTTTTGTTTGACTTGCTCCCTTCCTCCCTTCAGATCTTTGCTCAAATGCCTCCTTTTTAGTGAGACCTTCTCTGATCACTGTATTTAAAATGACAAACCCATACCTATTCCTTTTCCCCTCCTCTAAATTTTCTCTTCAGCAGTTATCATCAGCAAATGTCCCAGAGTTTCTGTGAACTTATTTATATTGTCTCTCTTCCCTCTGCTAGAATGTAAGCTTCATGAGAGCAAAGAATTTTGTTTATTGCTTTATTCTTAGCACGTAGAACAGTGCCTGACTCATAGCTACCTCAATATTTATTGCCCAAATGAATTTCTGCTTTATAATCTGATTATATTTTTCCACTCTGTCGTAGAGTCTAACTAGTTATGATGTCTGTAGCATACTTCTTGGGACCTCTACCATGTTTGTGTGGCTTGGAGTCATCCGATACCTCGGTTTCTTTGCAAAGTACAATGTAAGGAATTCCACGGATCTCCGTGCTGTTGGTATTGCTCTAAAGTTATTACACTGCTTTGGCTAAAGGACAAAGAGATTCTAATGGCCTCTCTTACTTTTCCCAGCTCCTCATTTTGACCCTTCAGGCAGCACTGCCCAATGTCATCAGGTTCTGCTGCTGTGCAGCTATGATTTACTTAGGCTACTGCTTCTGTGGGTGGATCGTGCTGGGGCCTTACCACGACAAGGTACTGATAAACAGCTTTTCCCTATTACTATTAATCTTTTAGTATAGTGCCAGTGGCTTGTTATCCTTTTTCAGTGAACTCCCTTTATTTTGTGATTCAGCCTTAAAATATTGAAGGTAGTATATCTAGTGCCATATTTATAAAGTGGTGCGACCAACTTGAGAGAATATGTGATGTACTCAACTGTCTCAAGTTCCTTCTTGTAATGTATCAGGTAATTAAGTCCCACTTACCACCAGTGAAGTCAAGTTTAGTCAGTTTGATTCATCAGTATATCCAAGAGCGATCTATTCAGATAAGCTTTCTCGAAATGTGGCTTTATTTAAAAAGTAGCGTGGGGGAAACTTGTAGAAATATTTGAAATTTTGTTACCAGAGCTATAGTCTGGAATGGAATATTATGCCTTATTTTAAATGAAATAAACTTTAAAATGAGATATATGAGCATGCATGGTTGGGACGTGGATATCTCTGCACAGGCATTTCAAGGTCTCTTTAAGGTAACGGGCAGATGCAATGCTTGATTCAGAAAAGCACTGAGGATGCAGACCAGCTTCTGCATTTGATTCAGGCTACTCCGAGAGAGCTGCTTGTCACAGGGAAAAAAATATAGTAGGCTTATATATGTTATATGCATCACAAAACAAATGTATGTGGTTACCTCAGATTATTTGTTTGGAAATGGTAACTTGGGTTATCTAGTCCCATTATGTTTAATATGATGTCATGAACAGAAGTCTCCAATGGGAAGGAACATGGAATAAAGTGAACTTTTTTCTTTTTCCAGTTTCGTTCTCTGAACGTGGTCTCTGAGTGCCTTTTCTCTCTGATTAATGGAGACGATATGTTTGCCACATTTGCAAAAATGCAGCAGAAAAGTTACTTGGTCTGGCTATTTAGTAGAATTTACCTCTACTCATTCATCAGCCTCTTTATATATATGATTTTAAGTCTTTTCATTGCACTGATCACTGATACATATGAAACAATTAAGGTAGGTTTATCAAGAGCCGTAAGTAGTAGCATTGTCCTATAACTTGTAGAGTCGCAGTGAAATTCAGTATCTAATGGTAGAAGACAAGTTGATGGAATGTTAATGTCTTCAGGATAGAGAAGAAGGACCTTATTTTTAGAGAATGATAAACAGAAATAGAGGAAAAACAGAATGTCTGGAATGCTGAAAGCCTTAGTCTCTAGGCAGTTATGCTTTTTCAAATAAGCTTTCTAACCTTTTATTAGAATTAGAAGGGTCATTCGAAGTGTGAGGGGCAAAGAGTAAAAAACTGAAAAAAAAAAAAAAAGAATTATAAGGATTAGTAGATATTGGGTGAATAAAGCATATGGCATTTCAGAAAGCCAAAATATTGTGGAAACATAAAAAATCCAATTTTTATAAAGAAAAATTGACCCCTTCGTTTGGACTGTGCTGTAACTGAGTCAGTTACTCTTTGCAAGGCCCTGCAGGGCACAAGCCCAGGGGCCCAGCCTCCAGAATAGCAAAAGGATTAATGGGTCCAGTACTAGCCAGGCAGCTTTATGCAGTCAGATACCTGAACTGAAAAGCTATTGTCATTCATATGAGATCTTTTAAAAATCAGTTTGAGCCCCTTGAAATATGGAAAGGCAGAATAAATAGCCATATATGTTTAAATTATTACTAATCTTACACTGTTAGGTGTATTCGTGGCATAGACACTTCAACGTGGGGATTTTCTGGGTATGACAGGGGTAAAGAAACATGAAACCATGTGGTTGGCCCCAGGGATAAAGAGAAGGCCTTGGTTTGGAGCTGATAATGATGAATACTTTGCTCATGAAGCCAGGGCTGTGACTTTGTCCTTACTGAACAAGATTTCAGGGACTGAATGTCCTCCTTGCTTTCTCATCTGCTCAGCAGATGTGTCCTTAGGGTCACCAACGCAACTGGGAAAGAACATAGTTGTGACTTCACGTCCCTACCAATGGTGCTCTAAAAGTTCACTGCCTCCAACTCTGCATGCAGAGAACTATGTGTTATTTGAAGGTGACATCTGAGAGCTCTAAGGGTAACATGAGTTTTCACCTTTGATGACATAAGCCTGAAACTTGTATTTTAGATGTTAACCTCTTTCCATGGGCTCAGAGCACTTGCCAAATGGGAAAGCTAAGTTACTTCTGATCCTTTTTAGTCACAGCATGTCCTAGAAATTTTAGGTCCCAAACTGATACAAATATGAGGCTCTTAAAATTCCTGGAAGACTGACTCCAAAAGAGTGTGCAGATTAGAAAGGTCCCTTATAGCATTCAGATCTTTGTTCGGATACCTGGGCCAGCTCAGGAGCGTCTAAGACTGTGCTGAGGTCTTCTGGGCAAGGCCAGGGATGTCCATCCTTCAGCCTGCTAGAAAACCTTGTTAATTTAGATCCACGGGGATTCTTGTGGCCTGAACTAGGTTCCATCGAAAATGCCTGCATCGCATTGGTCTGGAAGTCGCAGGGCTACAGGGCAGAGTAGTGACAAAGGTTCTCATACTTGGGATGGGGCTGGCTCAGTTCTCCCTGGAAGGAGGACTCAGACTTAGACTCAGTGTGCGCATTTGGATTTCAGTGGACCCAGAAAGAGAGCTCAGGTAGGCAGCTGCAGAATCCCAGGTCCACTTTACCTCCGCCAAACCTGAGTGACTCCAGAGGCGACATCTCTTTGCAGGTCCTCAGAAGTAACTATACTATCTCTCTAGAGAATCCCTTCCCTTGCCAAATGATCCATTTTGAATTTGGAATGAAGCTGTTTTCAAAGGGCTTATTAATAAGAGCTTTTAACATTTTTCTGTATAGCATTACCAACAAGATGGCTTCCCAGAGACTGAACTTCGTACTTTTATATCAGAGTGCAAAGATCTACCCAACTCCGGAAAATTCAGATTAGAAGATGACCCTCTAGTATCTTTATTCTGCTTTTGTAAAAAGTAGCTATCAGGTTTATGTGTACTTTACAGAAAAATATAATGTGTAGCTGAGATGAAAGACTGTGGATATTCTGAGATCAGATATAGTATATTTGAAGACTATTATTTTGAGCTAATTGAGAGCTATAATTCAACAATAACTATGTTTATATTTTTAAAAGTAATATTTAATGTCTTTGCAGTTTTATGCTGGGTTTGTTTTTAAAAATAACTTTAATGAGGAAAGCTATTGGATTATTATTATTTCTTGTTTATTTTGCCATGGCCTTAGAATTTCTTCTCTGTGCCCCTCTTTTGCTTTGATACTCTTACTTCCCACTATGCTGACTGTGTGGACTGTGTAATCGGTGGAAAACAATCCCTGGTCTGACTGTGACTTTGGACAACTCAGTAACCCTGGCTTAGACCACTCTCAGGAGTCCATCCTTGAGAGAGTGGGGGTAGTTACCATATATACAGTAATCATTATATTTTAAAATCTTCTCTTAAAAGGAAGAATAAGAGTGCACCAGAATAAGAGTGCACAAGCTAACAATGTGATACAGTCATGTATCACTTAACAATATAGATGTGTTTTGAGAAATGTGTTGTTAGGCAGTTTTGTCATTAAACATCATAGTATGTAGTTCCACAAACCTAGATGGTATAGCTTACACACCTAGGCTATAGCCTGTTGGTCCTAGGGTACAAATCTGTACCACATTTTACTGTATTGAATACAGTAGACAATTGTAACACAATGGTAAGTATCTAAACATAGAAAAATTACAGCAAAAATATGGTTTTATAATCTCCTGAGACCACCATTGTATATACAGTACATCATTGACTAAAACATCATTAATCAGCATATAGCTGTATTTGGTTATGAAAAACAACTGTTATTTGATTCTGCTTTTTGTTCTTAAGAGGATCAGGTTTTTAAATATTCATTTACAAGTTTTCTATCCTCCTTCAGTATTAAAGTAGAAAGTAAAAAGAGTATCTTATACATGCATGAAAATTAAAGCACATACCAAATGCATTTTTGATTCAGAAGTGATTATTTTATTACTACTTAAGCAGCCTGTTAAAATTTGTGATGTACTATACCTTTCATAGGCACATTAAGTCTCACAGTGAAGTGTTTTGGGGTCAGAGGCGGTGGTTTCATGGGGCAAGTTTCTATAGCTCACATTAAAATCGGGACTAGGCACAGTTTCTCATGCTTGTAATCACTGCACTTTGGAAGGCCAAGGCAGGAGAATTGCTAGAGCCCAGGAGTTCGAGCCCAACCTAGGCAACATAGTGAGACTCATCTCTACAAAAAATAGAAAAAAATTAGCTGGATGTGGTGCCACATGCCTGTAGTCCTAGCTACTTGGGAGGCTAAGGCAGGAGGATCGCTTGAGCCCAGGAAGTTGACTGCAGTGAGCTGTGATCATGCCACTGCACTCCAACCTGAGTGACGGAGTGAGACTCTGTCTCAAATATGTACACATATATATGCATGTGAAAACAATTATGCTTAAAATTTTAAAGTAAGAGAAATGTGTGTTGTAAAAAGATATAAAAATAGCCTCTACTCCTTGTAGACTGCTGATTGAGAACTGCTGTGTTTTTCAACACATGAATATTGTGTATACTATTTATACAAATGGAAATGAATTCAGTGATGTGTAGTAAAGATTTTTTCAAAGCAAACTCTTTAAAAAAAAAAACCTGATTTTTAAATTTGTGATTTTGTTTTACTGAGATTTTATTATTTAATCATAATGACAGTCATAATAATGACTCCAGCTGTTGAAATGGGAGGTTTCATAACAGGTATAAGCTATTTCTGTAGTACCTGAGGCTTTAAAAAAATAAAAAGAAATCTAAATATTCTAAGTGACTATTTTGGGGGCAGTTCTAATATTTGTAATGCTATCATTTTTAGAAGTTACTAGAATTCTATGTGAGTTTTGAAATCATGTTTGTTATCTGATAAATCCTTTTCTTTACACCTTGTGAGATTTTTAGACTAACAATACTGTAATGGAAACATGAAACCACTGACCCAGCGTTGGGCCTGGAGTTTTGCTTTGCTCTGAAGTCATTATGTTTCTTCTGTGGAATCACAGCCAATGACTTGGTGCCTTCACATCTCTCTCCTGATTCTCCAAGCTCTCTTATTGTAGCAGGAGTCCGTGATAAATCCCAAGGCTTAACTTTTGGTAACGATGTCCATGAGAGAATAGCTCTACTGTCTACTGAAAGAAATAGCACCGACTGACTTTTTTGAACTGTCCTCAAACCAGTACAATGGCTTGATCTGGGTAGGCAGATAAATTACAGGCCAGTGATTTTAGAGTTCTCCTTATATGTATATATGTATCACAGAGAATGCCAAGGTAGTTGTAAGAAAGGACAGAGAATGGAAGTCATTTTTTCTTCCAGACTTCTAGTCTCCTTAGCCCAGGAAATCAGAGCTAGATATTTGTTGATGATATCCCCTTTTTCTGGAAGTCAGATTTTCTGTCCCCTCCTCCTGCCATAATGATTTTCAGGGTTGTAAACCAAGGAATTTTTTTTTTCTTTTCTTTCTTTCTTTTTTTTTTTTTGCTATGGAGTCTTGCTCCGTTGCCCACAATGAAGGCTGGAGTATAGTGGATTGATCTCACTTCACTGCAACCTCTACTTCCCAGGTTCAAGTGATTTTTGTGCCTCAGCCTCCTGAGTAGCTGGAACTACAAGCGCACACCACCATGCCTGGCTAATCTTTTTGTATTTTTAGTAGAGACAGAGTTTTGCTATGTTGGCCAGGCTGGTTTTGAACTCCTGTCCTCAAGTGATCTGCCTGCATCAGCCTCCCAAAGTGCTGCGATTATAGGTGTGAGCCACTGCGCCCGGCGCACTGGGGGATCTTGTTAAAGTCATGAATGTACAGGCAACACCACAGAGATTTTCTCTCTCTGTCTCTCTCTCTCTCTCTCTCTCTCTCTCTCTCCTCTCGACTACTTTATCAAAGCCTAACCACATATTCTTATTTATCATGTCCTAGTAGGAGGCCAGGAATCTGCTATTTTTAGCCAGCTCACAAAGTGATTCTGTTACAAGTGGTTTGTGGTGGCTGTGGGGCTCAGAGTTGAACCAGGAAGATAAATCCCTTTGTTGGGGCTACAAATAAATAGTTGTTTATAAGTCTCAGGATTCAGAATGGCCTTCTGCCACTCAAGAGAAACTACACTAGTCAAGAGAGAAACCCCAAGAAAATAGGTTTATAGATATCAACTCGGATATTTTAGAATTTATGTCTGTAAAAATCGTTTTTGTTCAGACATTGATTTTGCTGATGCTACATTTTTTAAACAATTCAGATCCCATTTTCTCTTTTCACTTAATAAAGTTTTAAATGATCTAATATATATTGAGTTTTAATCTTTTTTATCCCACCACACTATTTTCTTTTTTTTTTCTTTTTATTTTTTAAAGAATGAAAGAGAGAAAGAAAGAGGAAGAGATTTTAGAAAAAAAGAGAAAACGAGAAAGAAAGAAACAGCAAAAGAAAGAAAAAAGAAAAAGAGAAGAGATTTTAGAAAAAGAAAAGGAGAAAGAAACAGCAAAAGAAAGAAAGAATGAAAGAGAAAGAAAGAGGAAGAGATTTTAGAAAAAGAGAAAAGGAGAAAGAAAGAAACAGCAAAAGAAAGAAAAAAAAGAATGGAAGAGAGAAAGAAAGAGGAAGAGAAAGAGGGAGAGAGAATGGGATTCTTGTTTTATTGCCCAGGCTAGAATACAGTCTAAAAATGGGTATTAAAAACCTCTTTTATGCCAATAATTGTGTTTAACAATGGAGACAGGAAGGAATAGGGGATGAAAATAACAAATAAGCAGCCAACCAATATTTTATTTAAACCTGTGA
>PVKP010029248.1:0-29210 GCA_004027715.1 Plecturocebus donacophilus
CTCATGGCAACCTCCACCTTCCAGGTTCAAGAGATTCTCCCGCCTCAGCCTCCAGAGTAGCTGAGATGACAGGCATGCGCCACCAAGCCCGGCTAATTTTTGTATTTTTAGTAGAGACGGGGTTTCGTCATGTTGGCCAGGCTGGTCTTGAACTCCTGACCTCAGGTGATCCACCTGCCTCTGCCTCCCAAACTGCTGGAATCACAGGTGTGAGCCCCCGTGGGTGGCCAATGGGTCCCCAAGTTAAAGGAAGCAGCAGCATGATCCTGTGTGTCAGGTAGAGAAACTGGGTTCAGACCCACGCTTGGACACGGACACGGCTCTCTTGCCTTCAGAGCCAGGGTTCTCTGCCGTGACATAGTGACTGCTGGTCCTCTGGCAGGGCTCTGCCCTGTGTAGACGCCAGGCGCCGGTGAGCAGAGCAGATGTGGTTCCTGGAGACAGGAGCTTACAGTGGGCGGCACCCGCCCCGGGGAGTCTGGAAGATTGAATGTGTATTTGTAAAGCATCTAGCTCAGATCCCAGAGAAGGCCGGAGAGAACAGGTCACCCCATTAGATCCCTGAGGTGCTGGGGGTTAGGATTTGGGGTGAGTTGTAAGTTACAGGGGGTCTAAGGGCTGCTGTTCATAACTGTGGCAAACCCCAGCATCTTGGACTCGGGCCTCTGCGGTCCCCATTGTGTCCTCTCCCAAGCCATCCTTGCCCCAGCAATGTGTTCAGAACCCCCTTTGTGCCCTCTGCAGGGGGTCAGCTGTGCCTCCCAATGCCCCCAGATGCCAGGGCCAGAGGGAGTCTCTGCCACTGCCTAGGGTTTGTCTCCCAGCCCTGCACAACAGGGCCAGGCCCCTGGCAGCTCCCTGCAGCTCCAGGGATCCGAGAGCTCCCGGCACCTGGGGTGGAGGGCGTCCCTGGCTGCGGCCTGACTGTGAGCTGCCCTGTTTCAGGCACTGTGGTTTGACCTGCAGCAGCGCCTCTTGGATGAAGACGGCACCAACATGGTGAGGCCCCTTCTCCCACCTCTCCTGGGACTGTGTCCCTGTGCGAGCCAGGATCCGTGGGGCTCGATGTCCCGGCCCCCTCCCTGCCTGGGACCACCATCAGAGAGGTGTAGCCCCAGCATTTGGCTCCCAGACCCTGCCCTGGCCCAAACCACCCCCGACTCCAGGGGTGTTCCTTGAGGTGCCTGGACTTTGATCCAAAAAAAGTTTGGTCTAGAGCAAAGTGGCCAGCAGGACAGTGATGTCCAAACGCTGAGTCCGTCAGCTCTGAGATTTTCTGGTCTGTGGATGTGCTGTGTCTCCGGGCCCCGGAGGCCTTGCAGGCAGCTGTGGCCATGGCTGGGGCCTCTGTAACCACCCTCATCTGTTTCCCCATTTGTGGGGCTACTTCTGCCGCACGGGGCTCCGGGCCTCTAGTCCTTCTGTAGCCTACTTTTAGTCCATTCGTAGGCTAAGAATGAAGTGTGGGAGGGTTATTTTATGACGGAGGAAGGGAGGTCATGGGGGCTGGATGGGTCTTCAGGGAGGAGGCCTGGCCCGGAGCCCCACACTGACTCCTGTTGTGGCCGCGGCACCTGCAGCTGGTCCGGCAGGAGATGGCCGTGTGCCCCGAGCAGCTGAGCGAGTTCCTGGATTCTCTGCGCCAGTATCTGCGGGGCACCGCGGGAGAGAGGAGCTGCTTCCAGTGAGTGAGCCGCTGAGGCGTGGTGGGATGGTGGCAGGGAGCTCTGCCTGGCAGTGGAGGGACGGGGCGGGACCAGCCTTACCCCGCATAGAAATCGCACCCCAGGAACACGCATAGCTGGGTGCACAAGAGCTGGGGCCAGGTCTTTACTCACGTTCCTCCCAGCCATGCAGACGTAGCAGGCGCCTTCATCTCTCCAGCCTCAGCTTATGCATCTGTAAAGGGGCGCCACCTCCCAGACTCCTTCCTGGGTTATCATGGGTGGAGACAGAATCAAGTGTGAAAGGCTCCGGCCATGTCTGGTGTGCCGCGATCATGGGTGGAGATAGAATCAAGTGTGAAGGGCTCCGGCCGTGTCTGGTGTGCCGCGATCATGGGTGGAGATAGAATCGAGTGTGAAAGGCTCCGGCCGTGTCTGGCGTGCCGCGTGGAGATAGAATCAAGTGTGAAAGGCTCCGGCCATGTCTGGCATGCCGCGTGGAGATAGAATCAAGTGTGAAGGGCTCCGGCCGTGTCTGGTGTGCCGTGTGCGCTCAGTCAGCCTTAGCTGTTGCTCACTCTCACAAGCATTGCTGCACACTTTTTACCAGGTGCAACATGTAGTATGCGCTCAGTTAACCACCAAGGGAGGAAAGTATGTTCTGCCTCCTCCCCACTGGTCAGGGCTGAGAAAGCCAGGGTCGGGCAGGGGCCTGATCCTCAAATTCCCGTTCATCCCCTGGGCTGCCGTAGCTCCTTGGTAAAGCTTAGCCCTGTGTCATGGCCAGAGTGGAGGACTCTGCAGCAGACAACAGCCCTTTGTTCTGGCTGGTAGGGGTCCCCAAAGAGCATGAGGCCCAGGTGCTCCTCCCTGTCTCTACGGCAAGGCTCTGCCTCGCTCCCCACCAGCACTCATTCATTCACCCCTTTGTCTGGGGGCACGGCTGTGAACCAGGCAGGCCAGGTCCTGCACAGGGTCTTGGGGAGGGGTCTTCCTGGGCCGCAGGTGCACTGAGCCTAAGTGACGGCAGCCTGGGCAGGAGTGCAGCTGTTGCGGAGACCCGGGATGGCCACCTGGGGCCGTGCTTGAGTATGTTGTCCAGGTTGTGGGGCAGGACATGGTCTTTCCTCCATTATGTGCAGAAGTGGGGGGCCAGGGCAAGACAGGGCCACCCGGATGGTCGACGGAGAGGAGGCCGGGTGGACAGAGATTCGGCTTCAGAGCCGCGGTAAAGGACAGGGCCGTTTGTTGAGTTGGAGAAGTCAGGTCTGCAGTGGCGGAGGCGGGCAGGGGGGATCTAAAGCTGCCTGAGATGTGCTGGCCGCAAGAGCGATTCCAGCCTGGTACCCTCCCTCCGCCCCCAGCTCTTGGCCCCCACCTTTATAGTCACTTGGGCCTTGCACAGAGGAGCTGGGAGTGGCATGCAGGATCTGAGTGTGTACAGTGAGGTGAGTGCGGTACTGGGGGTTCTGCAGGTGGGACCAAGGACACGCCTGCTGCAGCTTCCTCCAGGGCCGGTACAGCGAAGCGGCGTTGTTTCCAGGATTTAATGACAGGCGGATCAGGAGGAAGATGCTTTGATTTGCAAAGATAGGGCTCGATTGATCGATTTATTTAGTGACAGTCTTGCTCTGGCACCCAGCCTGGAGGGCTGTGATACAATCTGACTCCCGAGTACAAGCCATTCTCCTGCCTTATCCTCTGGTGGAGCTGGGGTTACAGGCATGCAGCACCACGGTGGCGAGGCTGGTCTTGAACTCCCAGCCTCAAGTGAGCCACCTGCCTCGACCCCCAAAGTGCTGGGATTACTGGTGTGAGCCATCACGTCGGGCTGACCGGTTTTATTTAAATAAATATGAAGCCTTTTAAAATTACATTTCAGGTGGGCACAATGGCTTAAGTTTGCAATCCTAGCACTTGGGGAGTCAAGGTGAGAGGATTGTTTGAGTCTAAGAGTTCAAGATCACCCTGGGGAACACAGACCCCATCTTTATGAAGACATTTTTTGAATTTGCCAGGCCTAGAATCCCAGGCACTTCTGAGGTGTAGTGGGTCGCAGTCATGCCACTGCTCTCCAGCCTGGGCAACAGACTGAAAAGAAAAACTGAAGTCCCTTTCTTCTGATTGTGGAAGCCCCTGCTGGTGGCCCCAACCCCGCAAGTCTTAGGGTATCTTAGAGCTGGGCTCTAGGGTTACCAGTCAAGGCTCAGTAGAGGGCAAGACGGAGAAAGGAAGGTTGAAGGCAGCCATTGTAGCCGGGGTTGTCAGGCCCCTGCAGGGGAGCAGTGGGGTAGGGGCGTGCCTAAGTACGGCTTCCCACCTGTCTCATTGCAGCATCACCGCTGTGAGGCTCTCAGACGGCGTCACCTTTGTTGTCTATGAGTTCTGGGAGACGGAGGAAGAGTGGAAGAGGTGAGTGTGGCAGGTGATGGGGAAGCTAGGGTGGGGGGATGGCCAGCTTCCAGGGCCTTCTCCTGGAGCCGGGCAGCCTAGTCCAGCAGCATCTCCCACTGCACGTGTGTGCCTCAGTTAACGCCCGTGCACATAGGAGTCCTCGGGGGATGGTGAGACCCCTCCCCCCCCAATGCACACAGTTGGGCTCTTTCAGTGCAGGTGCCCGGGCAGCCCTGTGTGGATCTACCCCCACCGCTGCTGCCTTGGGGTGTGGAGACAACTGCTGGACTAAGGGTTGAAATCCCCTTCCCGGCCCCATCCAGGTCAGGTGCCCTCCTGACTCCCCCAGAGTTTCCTCCATGCCCATCCCTGGGGCCAAGGGGATGCCTTATTTAATACCATGTGGAGTTGCAGGCCAGACACAGAAGGTATTTCAGTCCCCAGGTGATCAATAGGGCCCACGATGAACCTCCCCTCCCGCTGAGTGGCTGGTAGGAGGGAGGGGGGAGGGTAGAGGACGTCATCGGCTCTGATGGGTTCTAGGGCCCTGTGGGCTGCTCAGAGCACATCTAGGGCCGCTAGTTCCCCACCTGCGGTAGACTGTTTCTCACGTGCCGGACATCACAGGCAGGGAGAGGGACCATGGGGAAGCTCATGCCTCTGTCACCTGCTTCCCCAGTAAACACTTAGGGTTTGCTCACAAATTGAGGACCCTGGTCGGAACGGGCTGGCATGAAGAGTGAGGGCATCTCCTCCCAGTTTGTACTTCAGGGACTCATAAAATGAGGGACTAAAACCCTTGGCAGCTTTCATGTTGTCATCTGTCCTGGGTGGAGGATGGCCCCACTCCTCCTCCTAGGGTAAAGTCAGCGTTGGAGGTTCCGTGCACTCACGAGGGGGTAACTGCAGCAACTGTAAGGCTCACCGGGGCAGGAAAAGCCCCCTGCCTACCCACGCTCAGACTCCCTGGGCACCCCCTCACCTTCTCACAAACGCTTGGAGTCTAAAGATTCCCCCCATGATGATAAGGTCCCCCTCTTGGGCACAGCTAGCATGAACAGGGGCTCCACTCCCGGCCCCCTTTGACTAACCCATGTCCCCGGGTGGCAGGCACCTGCAGAACCCCGTGTGCAAGGCATTCCGGCATGTCAAGGTGGACACGCTGAGCCAGCCGGAGGCCCTCTCCAGGATCTCAGTGCCAGGTAGGAGGCAAAGGCCTACCACCTCTGTGGCCACCTGCGTACAGAGAACAGGGAACGGCAGCAGAGGCTGCCCCTGCTTGCTGCTGGGACGAACTGTGGCCTGTGCGAGGTGTGCAGAGAGGGTCCTGGGGGAGAGGAGAGCGCCCAGGTCAGAGCCAGCTGGGAGGGGGCCCCAGCCTGCAGCAGGTATGCATGGCAGAGCTTGCACTGGAGCACTCCCGCCCCTGTCCTCCACACCCAGCCAGCCAATGTGCCTTCCCAGGAGTGTAGTTCACACCCGGGTGACCAGTGAGCACTGTGCAGCACACATGGGCCTACAGCCTTCCACCATGTAAGGCCAGCTCGGGCAGAGCTCCGAGTGGCCAGCAGCAGGAAGGGCTCTTCTGTCCTGCAGCTGCCAGGGAGGTGGATGTTTCCCCAGGGAGCTGGTGAGGGGAAGCTTACCCCCACCGCCCTTCTAGATGACCACCACCAGTCATGAGGCTGCCCATGCTCTTTCTACCGTCTCTCTCCTTTCAGCTGCCTGGTGCACAGTGGGACGGGACTGACCGCCTCCCAGAGGCCCCTTCTTCTTGTAAAGGACATCCCCCGTTTTCTAGAAACTTTGGTGCAGAAGTTGTCTTTCCAATGTATCCTCCACAAAAAGGCGTTTCCCTGCTGGGAAGGGAGGGAGGCCTCCCCCACCCTCCACCTGAGCTGGCCGGGTCTGTGCTGCCAGGGTCTTACTGCAGTGACAGGTGGTCAGGGACAGGGGCGGCCTCCTGATCTCCCCCCACCCCTCAAACAGCCACGCATGATCCACGCTCACGACGCCCTCCTCCAGCCTTCCTCATATTCTCATGGTCGGAACTCAGCACTGCCCTCTTCAGTGCCATGCTTCTACCTGGTAGGAGCCATGACCCTGTAGTACCCAACCTAGCCAGGCGGCCACCACGGGACCCAGGCACCAAATAAACCCTGGTTGGGAAGGGTGGTGTGCTGTGTGTGTTTCCTGGTTGACGGGTGGGGGGTGGGGCCGTGTGAAGCCTTCAGCAAGTACCCACAGCCTCGGGGACACTTTACAGAATCGGCTAATGTGTGTTCTGTAGCTCCCAGGGCACCACAACCACCTTAAGGTCTATAATTCACTCTAACGACGGGGCACAGCTGTCAGTCAGGGTGTATGACAACACGAACCAGCAAAGGAAGGGGCTGCCCGTCAAAGCACACAGACTGCACTGAAGCCTCCCAGCTTCAACACGGACGGAAGACCACCCACCGGGGATGCGTCCCACATCTTACTGGGGTATGGTGACGTAGACAGAGCTAACACGTCCTAGCTCAAGGCCCCACCATAAATCACATGGTTGGCATAGACCACAGTGTGGCTCCACAAAGACACTCTCACCAGGTACGACACTCTAAGGGCCTGGTACTCCTTCCCTGCACACATTAGCCATTCAACGAAGCGGGAGACCACGACTCCACTGGAAATAATGTCTAAATCTTATTCTGGAAGCTTTCTAACTTCTTCCTGTTTCTCAGGCCTGGTTAGCAGGAAAGAAGTCACACATGGCCAAGTGCAGTGGCTCATGCCTGTAATCCCAGCACTTTCAGAGAGCGAGGTGGGTGGATCACTTGAGTTCAGGAGTTTGAGACCAGCCTGGCCAAAATAGAGAAACCCCGTTTTTACCAAAAATACAAAAATGAGCCAGGTAGGGGGACGGGGGCCTGTAGTCCCAGCCACACAGGAGCCTGAGGCAGGAGAATCCCTCGAACCTCCCAGGCAGAGGCTACAATGACCCAAGATCACACCACTCAACCCTAGGCAGCAGAGCAAGACTGAACTTTTGTGTGTGACTTTTTTTCTGAGACAAAGAGAAGTAGAGTGGTGGGTCTCCTAAGACCCTGCAGAACCAAGAACATCGCAGGCCAGGGACACAGGTGGGAGCCCCGGGGGGCAAGACCCAGAAGGGGTACCTTTCTACCTTCTGTGTGCCCAGAGGAGCACGCAGGGCTGGCCAGTGACACATGGTGATTATTAACACTGTCAACCGCCCAGCGAAGTCCCTGACTCTGTCCGGCCCTGCTGAGGTTGCCTGGAGCGCTGAAATCCCCGCTCCCACGGTGGGTCCCTCCCTCGGGGATCCTGCCATCTTCTTGCAGCTGGACACCAGCAAAACAACGCAGACTTGCAGGAAGCCAAAAAAGGATTTTGGCAACCATCCACACATCTCCAAGCTGAATGTCCCTGTAGCAGGCTCTCAGGGCCTCTGTTTTCTCATCTGTAACATGCAGAGAAGCCCCCCCCCCCACCAACAAGGATCAAGGGCTTCACTGCCTGGCACATGCCAACAGCACAGACAGGGACCCTGCTGCCCCGCCCACTGCAAGGCTGGTACATTTCCAGCCTGCTGTTTGAAGAGTAACATTCTCCAGGCCTAAGGCTTTCTGGGGTACAGCTGGGGAACGCCCTTTGGCTGGGCATGCTCCACTCCCACAAGTCATGCCCGCCCACGCTCCGTGGGTTGGGGCGTCTCTGCTGATTACACCTTCAGGGACCCCTCAGAATCTCAGAGGACAGCAATGGGCCGACAAGAAAATGTTTCAACCCTACAAGCTCTAAGAGCTCCCACTTAATTCACACTTCAGAGCCTGGCACAGTCAAGCATGTGACAGGTGTGGAGATGGACACAGAGAGGGCAAGTAACTCACTAGGGGTCACACAGCAAGGAAGCAGCTCAAGTCAGAGCCAAACTCAGAGTCCTGTGCCCAACAGCCCCTACCACATAGCATCAACCCACAAGGAAGAACGGCTTAGGTTAATCCAGTAAGATCACCATCAGGTTTCTCGTCGCTAGTGGTAGGATGACCATCTCCCAGCAATTCCACTTCTAGGGATGTACTCTACCCAAAAGAATGGAAAAACGCATCATACCCCTCAGCCCATGAACTCCTAACAGCGCTATTCACAACAGCCAAAAGGTAGAAATGATCCAAATACTCATCTGCCGATGAATCCATCAACAAATGCCCTCTCTCCAGACAACAGCTTATTCAGTCATCAACAGGCATGAAGGGTTGAGCCATACTGCAGCCTCGGTGACTCAGAAACACATGCTGAGTAGTGAAGGCAGGCAGGACAGTGTGTCATATTCCACTTACGTGAAGTGTCCAGAATATGCAAGTCCACGCAGACGGAAAGCACAGGGTGGCTGCCTCTGTGGGATCGGGGAGGCGGAAACGGTAAGGCATGGCTCACAGGTAGGGGGCTCTCCTCAGGACGGAACGTTCTAGAACTAAATGGAAGTGATGGAGACACAGCATTGTGAATGTACTAAAGGCCATTGAATCCAACACCTTAAGAATCTCTAATCACTCCAAAAACCAGTTCACCACCTGCATTTAGGCGGTAGAGCTGCATACTCACTGGGCCCGGTTCAAAGCTGCCACTGTCCCTGGGAGGCATTTGCGGGTGGGCACCTCCTCCTGAGGTGCTTGGGGCCAGCCGTTCCCTGGGCTGGGCCCCTGTGCCAAGGGAAAGGGGTCTCCCCTACAGCCCCCCACACTCAGAGCAGAAGCACCAGGCATCTGCACTACATTTTTTGGTGTTCTTTTGAGACCGAGTGTCGCTCTGTCGCCCAGGCTAGAGGGCTGTGGCTGTTGCTTCTGACTCCACTGACACACAGTACAGCTGGCACAGGACACGCTCAGTGTCGCGGGCTTTGCAAGGACCTCAGCTCAGACTCGGCCATTCGGCGAGGGAGGGGCTGTCCACAGCTTCATTTTAAAAACTGACACAAAGGTGTGAACTGGAAGGCTGGAGTTCATCCAGAGGAAGGGTGCAGGCACTGAGGACACGGGCAGGGATCTTCCTGAGAACAAGGACTGCTCAGAGAGGGAATAGGCTTTGCTGAGGATACACAGCTGGTAAGTGGCAGGCAGAGTCAAGTCATCCGCCAGACCAGAGCCCGTGTGCTGCAGCCCTACACGCTGCCGCCTGGCCCCTGAGGACATCTGGGTGGAAGGTGACATCCCAGCTTCTGCCACTGTGACTGCGTGAGGCTGGGTTAATTGTCTTGTGTTATGGTCGTTAATTTGGAGACAGTTATGTGAGGATCACATCTACCTGTCACAGAATGGAGATGGAAGCCTTTGTCCCGAGTGGTGATATTCAGTCACCCCTTAAAGAGCCCCGCCATCACCTCTTAGCATTTAGTGCCATTCCACTTGCCTTCTGAGCTGCTTTTCTGCTTTGGGACAAGTCCTCACCTCCTCATACTTCCCTTTTCCCCTTGGCTCCCAGGAAACTCAGGTACCCCTTACCAATCACAACCTGGGTCTTCCGGGAATAAAGCTACCATTGCTTGGGTCTCCACGATGTATAAGGTATCCCATCACCTACTCCAGATACATCATCTCCTTCATTCCTCACAAGAGACCTGCTTCGTACAGGGCAAGCCTGCTCCGTTTTGCTGGTAGGGCAACCGATTCCGCAAAAAGGTTCACACACTTTTCAGGGCTTTGAGACAGCGAATGGCAGAGCCAGTGTTCAAATCCAACAGTCCAACTCCAAAGCCACTTCACACACAGCCTTCTTTGATGGCATGACTCTCGCCATGCTACACTGTCATATTCCAGGACTCTCCATGAATGGTCCTAGCACAGCCCCAGCCTTCCTCGCCCAGGGCCACAGAGCCTTTCAGGAAGCAGACAGGTATAAGTAATCAACAAATGACTCTTCAGCCTCACCTCTCACTCCAGGGTGATAAATTCTCCATCATAGCAGTCTAGGCTCAGTGCAGTGGCTCAGGCCTGTAATTACAACACTCTGGGAGGCCCATGTGGTAGGATCGCTTGAGGCCAGGAGTTCATGACCAGCCTAGGCAAACGTAAGACCCTGACTCTACAAAAAAATACAAAAATTATCTGGGCATGGTGGTGCACACCTGTGGTCCCAGCTACTTGGGAGGCTGAGGCAGAAGGACTGCTTGAGCCCAGGAGTTAGAGGCTGCAGTGAGCAGTGATAGTGCCACTGCACTGAGCCTGAGTGACACAGTCATACCCTCTCTCAAAAAAAAAAAGTAAAGCCAGGCATGGTGGCTCACACCTGTAATCCCAGCACTTTGGGAGGCCAAGGCAGATGGATCACCTCCGGTCGGGAGTTTGAGACCAGCCTCATTAACATGGTGAAAACCCGTCTCTACTGAACATACAAAAATTAGCTGGGCATGGTGGCAGATGCCTGTAATCCCAGGCTGAGGCAGAATGATCGCTTGAACCTGTGACAGTAAGGTTGCAGTGATTCAAGATTGTGCTACTACACTCCAACCTGGCCAACAGAGTGAGACTCTGCCAAGAAATAAAAGTAAGAAATAGTGCAGTCTGCCCACACGTGTCACAATTGCCAAGACCCTCGCCTGGGAAGAGGCTGTGGCCTTGGAACATGGGGTGTGGCAGTCAAGGTGGGGTTGGTCACAGATGGAAGAAGGGTCCTGGGTACCCTACCAACACCCCCAAGGGTGAGAGTCTACACCCACAGCCTGACTTCCCCCCTCCCCCAGCAGTCAGGCTACAGGAGCCCCAGGGCCAGGCACCTACTCCCACACCCTGCCCTACCGTCTGCCACCTCCTCACCATGGTGTATAGAGTGGGAAGGAAAGGAATTTAACCCCAAATCAGTTCTGATCTGATCTCCGTATCTTGCAGGACAAGCGGCTTCTATTTTTCCAAGCCTCAGTTGCCTAACCTGTAAAATGGGCACGTTTAGAAGCATTACGCTAAGTCAAAGGAGGGAGACACAAAGGCCCACAGACACGTGAGGCTGTTCAGAGGGCATGCATGTAACAGGCAAACCCAGAGACTGAGCACAGGTGCACGACTGCTGGGGTCCGGGGAGGGAGAAACGGGAGTGACCGCTAACGGGCACTCAATGTCTTCTTGGGGGTGACAAAAACAGACTGGAATTCTTGGGGCTGCTGCACAGCTCTGTGAGCGCACTAAAAACCACTGGATTTTACACTTTACAGAAGTGAATTTTGTGGCCAGGGGCAGCGGTTCACGCCTGTAATCCCAGCAGGTTGGGAGGCCGAGGTGGGCGGATCACCTGAGGTCGGGGGTTCGAGACCAGCCTGACCAACATGGAGAAACCCCATCTCTACTAAAAATACGTTATTAGCCGGGTGTGGTGGCGCGTGCCTGTAATCCCAGCTACCCAGGAGGCTGAGGCAGGAGAATCACTTGAACCCAGGAGGCACAGGTTGTGGTGAGTTGAGATCGTGCCACTGCACTGTAGCCTGGGCAACAGGAGCAACACTCCTCCAAAAAAAAAAAAAAAAAAAAAAAAAAAAAAGCCTGAATGTTTATGGTATACAACTTTTATCTCGATTTTTGAAAATTCAGGCATGTGGACAAGCTAAAAAAAACATGGACATGTCACCGCCAGCCTTGCACAGTCACGTACGTTATACCACATGACAGCAGGAAGAGCCTGGCCTGCTGCCTACCCTGCCGGAGGAGGGATCCTCAAATGTCAGTCCCACCCTCCCCTGGCTCTGGTACTGCTGGCTTCTAGGAGGACGTCCCAAAGTGGAGGAGCGTGGCCCGAATTGAATCAACCAACAACGGGGCCTTCCCGGGGCCTATGCAGGGTCAACGCCAGGGAGGACGCGAGGGCGCAGCTGGGTCCCTGTCTGCCTGTCTGCGCCCTGCCCTCCTCTCCTTTGTTGTTGAGACAGTCTCGCTCTGTCCCCAGGCTGGAGTGCAGTTGCACAATCTCAGCTCATTGCAACATCCACCTCTCGGGTTTAAACAATTCTCCTACCTCGGCCTCCCTAGTAGCCGAGCTCACAGGTGCCTACCAACATTCCAGGCTAATTTTTGTATTTTTAGTAGAGACGGGGTTTCACCGTGTTGGCCAGACTGGTCTCAAACTCCTGACCTCAAGTGATCTGCCCGCCTCAGCCTCCCAAAGTACACAATGCCCGGCCGCCTCCTTTTCTTTACCCAGCCCTGCTGCAGACCTTTTGTCCTCTCTCCCTCTCTGCCACCAGTGTGACTCATCCTAGAATTAGCACACAGTCCACTGCACTTCCATGCCCTTCCAGTCCAGCTGGTGGGAGGGAAAGTGCAGTTTCCTTGGGCTCATCCACCCTCCGTGGGCATGGGCCAAGTGCATGGCAGTGTGGGCTGTTCCGGGAGACCTGGGCCTCTCACAGTCAAGGGCAGGATTTGGGCATTTGCTGTGCCCTGGCCGCTGAGTCCACCACCACTGCCAGCCATGCCTCCTCCCATTCCCTTCTGGGCTCCCACCCCTGTGCAGTAGCCTCACCTGACACCCTTGGTCCTGACAGTCCGAAGCCTAGCTATCTGGGTCTCAGCCTCTAGCTCCCTTTTATGGGTTGAATTTTGTCTCCTAGAAACATCGGTTGAAGTTGAACCCCTGCAACCTATGAGCATAACCTTATTTGGAAATTGCATCTTTCTGGGCTCTAATTAGTTAATATGACATGCAATCAAGTTCAGATGAAATCATACTAAATAAGGGGGTGGGAGGAGCTCACTTAATGATGGGGATATTAGAGAGGGATTTGGACACAGAGGATACCCAGGGGACAGTCATGTGAAGACAAGAGCAGAGACTAGAGGGAGGCAGCCACAAGCCAAGGAGTGCCGGCCACACTTGGAACGTGCAAGGGACAGGAGGGAGCCTCCCCCAGAGCCCACAGCGGGAGCATGGCCCTCATGACACATGATTTCAGACTTCTGGCCCCCAGAACTGTGACACAATAAATGTCTGTCGTTTTAAGCCACCAATACGCGGCTGTGGTCATCTATCACAGTGGCCGTAAGAACTTTCCTCACCTTTGTATCAGAAACCCTTTGAACAAGCACAGCCCAATGAGCAGCTGAAGGAGACAGAAGGCATCAGTCTCTCCAGGATGTTTATGATGAAAAATCACATTGGTCTCCTGACTGCACACACAGCCACGAGGGGTCAGCCCCTTCCTGGCCTGGGCTGAATGCCCATCAAATCATCTCCCAGACCGCTGCCACCGTGCTCTGTCCGAAGATGAAGGTGCCGGCCAGCACAGAGACGACTCCCCAGACCTCCAGGCAGCACCTGCCAAGTCAGTTAACCTGTATCAGAGCTTTTCTGGATTTTTGCACAAATAAGCGACACACACATCGACAATTTACTATGTAAAGTCCAATAGAGTCATCAATTTGAAAAAAAAAATTCAGAATATTTCCATTACATGTAGGGATGGGCTTCTAAGGCAGTGGGAAGCAAAGTACCCAGGCAATTTTTTCTTTTTTTTTTTTTTGGAGGTGGAGTCTGGCTCTGTCGCCCAGGCTGGAGTGCAGTGGCCGGTCTCGGCTCACTGCAACCTCGGCCTCTCGGGTTCAAGCAATTCTCCCACCTCAGCCTCCTGAGCAACTGGGACTACAGGTGCACACCACAAGGCTGGGCTAATCTTTGTATTTTTAGTAGAGACGGGGTTTCACCATGTTTGCTAGGCTGGTCTCGAATGCCTGACCTTAAGTGATCTGCCCGCCTCGGCTTCCCAAAGTGCTGGGATTACAAGCATGAGCCACCGTTCCTGACCCCAAGCAATTTTAAAAAGCCCTCTGACCCCACCTGTTACTTCATAACCGCATCTCTCCCCAGTATTTTATCACAGAAAAATACATGAGGGCTAGGCGAGGTGGCTCACACCTATAGTCTCAGCACTTTGGGAGGCCAAGGCAGGTAGATTCACCTGAGGTCAGGAGTTCAAGAGCAGCCTGGCCAACATGGTGAAACCCCATCTCTACTAAAAACACACACACACAAGAATTAGCCGGGCATGGTGGCACACATCTGTAGTCCCAGCTACTCGGGAGGCTAAGGCAGGAGAATTTCTTTAACCCGGCAGGCACAGATTGTAGTGAGCCAAGTTTGTGCCACTGTACTACAGCCTGGATGACTGAGCAAAGACTCCATCTCAAAAAAAAAAAAAAAAAAAAATAGAAAGGTAGAAAGAAAAAGACATGGAGAGAGGGGAGACAACAATGCTTTGAAAGTTCCCCCACCCTCCCTCAGCCTCTGATGAAACCCCAGGAAAGTGAGGGAGAAGACGCAAGCTCTAAATCACACACCATCTTAGAGGCGCAGGACAGGAGGACGCGGGAGGCAGAGGTGGCTGGGACCGGCAGCCACCAAGGCCACATTTGCGAGCTTCGTCATGTAAACAGAGACGGCAGACGACGAGGTCAGAGCGGTAACAAGATTCCCACAAAATGGCCGGGCCGCTAGAGATATTTCTGGCCCCATTAACAAAGGCCAGAAGGACGGTTGTCATGGAAGGGACATTTCTAACCGAGCAGTATCTCAGCACGGTGGTTGAAGGCCAAAAACATCCATTCATCTTCGGGGGGACTGAGGCCAATGTGCCCGTGGGCTGCGGCACTCCTGGGGAGGCGCTGATGTATTAGAAGGGCCTAATGCGGTTTTAGCAATAAAAATATCTTGAGAGCTCATCAGTAAGAACTGTCGTGAGCTTGGATCAAGGGACAAAACAAAAGCATGAAGACTCCGAAGAGCGCCCCAGGGAACAGGCGGCTTAGAGAGTTGCCAGACGTCAGGAGTCTAGCTCAAAACCCAAGGCAGGTTTAGAAACATCCAGAAAAACTGCTCTCAATCCGCAGCCAGGTGTGGTGGCTCACGCCTGTAATCCCAGCACTTTGGGAGGCCAAGGTGGGCGGATCGCCTGAGGTCAGGAGTTCTATACCAGCCTGGTCAATGTAGTGAAATCCCGTCTCTACTAAAAATGCAAAAATTAGCTGCGTGTCCTTGTGGGTGCCTGTAATCCCACTGTAATCCCGGCTACTCGAGGGGAGAACTGCTTGAACCTGGGAGGCGGAGGTTGCGGTGAACTGAGACTGCACCACTGCACTCCAGCCTGGGCGACAGAGCAAGACTCCGTCTCAAAAACCAAAACCAAACCAAAACAAAACAAAAACTGCTCTCAATCCAGAAGAAACTGAGCCAGGCCTGCTCCTTTGGAAAATCCAAGCTTGGGCTCCATGGGGCTAGAGGGACAAGGGACACGGGAAGAGAACTAGAGCTGGGCCCCACGTTCACGGTTGCTATCATTTCAGATGATCTGTGGTGGGGTGAAGGGTGGCCCCCACAATTCATGTCCACCTGGAACCTGTGTTTGTGAGCTCATCTGGAAGCTGAGTCTTACAGATGTCATTAAGTGAAAGATCTTGAGAGAAGAGGCAATCTAGATTTAGGGTAGGCACTCAATCTGATGGTAGGTATCCTTATAAAAGAAGGCAGCCAGGTGTGGTGCTAGGTGTCTGTGGTCCCAGCCACTCAGGAGGCTGAGGCAGAAGGATCTCTTGAGCTCAGGAGGTGGAGGCTGTAGTAAGCCATGATTTGATTACACCACTGTACTCCAGCCTGAGCCACAGAGCAAAACCTTCTCTCAAAAAATAAAATAAAGCAGAGAGATATCTGAGACGCAGAGACACAAGGAGAAGACTAGTAGAGAGTCAGAGACTGGAGTGGTGTAGCCACAGGCTGAGGAGCACCTGAGGAACCACTTCAGACAGTCCAGCCCTGCCCACACCCTCACGTCACATTGCTGGCTCCAGAACTGGGAGAAAATTCATTCCTGTTGCTTTAAGCTTCCCCATTCCCATGCCCCAGTTTGTGGTAATTTGTTACAATGACCCCAGAAACCTAATACAGCATCTCTTTACCTGCCTCAGGCTCAGTTTTCACATCTGTGGAATGGGAGGGAATCACAGAGACCCTCAGGCTCCCCAGGGACGTCAGAGAAAGAGCACATCAGTCATGCATACATTGTCTTTTCAGTGGGTCAGACTCAGCAGCTCAGTGGCAACATATAGAGGCTCCCCAGTCATGTCTGATCCACAGGCCAGCCTAGGGATAACTTGTCAAATAAAGATCCAAATTCTCTCATCTCAAGAGCATGGTATGCAAGACAAGTGGGTAGCACAGGGCTTGGGAGCCAGGGGCCTGGATGATATCCTAGCTCTGTCCTCACTAGCCTCCTGGCCCGCCTCCTCATCTGTAGGATGGAGACATCCGGGTATGGTGGAAAGGTGAACATGTAAAGGCACCTAGCACAGTGCCTAACAAAGGAGCCTCCAACAGCGACCTGCTGCCGTGATGATAGAACACGGTGTTTGGTATCTGACCGGCCACGGTGCCTCTCTAACTCGGCTTGCACCCTGATCTTGCCCTCGGTACGAGCTAGGTAGCAAAGGAGGGTGCAGATGCACCACTGGGTGCTTCCAGAGGCTGGAATCTACGTGAAATCCCAAGCACAGCCCCCTCAGAGCAGAAGCTAAGACCCTTGCAGGACCTGGCGTCACTGGCCTGGGCTCCTGTCTTGGCTCAGATGCCCTCATAATGTGTGGACAGGGACTCTCTCCCTGTGGTGCAGGTTTCTCAACTGCAGGACAGGGAGGGTGGAAAATAGGACCCTCCAGGGTCCCTGAAGCATTCTTTCTCTGATCCGGGGCACACTCAGATTGCCACCTCAACTTAGGGACACTTACTTGATTCTCGGTCCTACAGGCTCGACACCCATTGCGCAGATGAGGCATAAACCTGCAAAGAACACACGGTCACCCCCAGCTCGTCATCAAGTCCAAAGCAACCAAGAGGTCCCGAGAGCAGTCCTCAGGGACCCAGAAGGCCAGCAAGGCTTCTGCCCACAGGTGCCCCTGGCTCAGGCCCCCTGGAGAGGCAACGCAGTGGAACTGGAAAGACGGGACTGGAGCCCCAGCTCAACATGCCCCTAGTGACTTGGCCAGAGGTCTGGCTACAACTGACTTCCCAAAGCCTCGTCATTCAGGCGACCTTGATAACAGGCCCTCCACGGCAGGGTCTGCGAGGAGATGGTGAGGGTCCATGCCTGACACCTAAGTGCTCAGTAACCGGCAGCTACCCCAATTTTATGTTTAATGGCTTTGCTGGGATTCAAGGCAGGTAGCTCAGCCTAAAGCTCCCGTGGGATCCTCTCTCATCCCACACCTGTCCTGGGCAGTCCTTCCCAGCACCGAAAATAGCCAGAGCTACAACTAGGTACCTGGTCACAGAACCAGAACCTAATCGAGACCAGGGAACCCAGGAGAAAACCACGTGGCCCCACCCTCACCTCTGAGAAGCTCCACCCAGAACCTGAGGGAGGAGCCATGTGGCCACACCCCTCACCTCTGAAACCTCTACCCCAAGCCACACCCCTCACCTCTCTGGAAGCTCCACCCAGAACCTGAGGGAGGAGCCACATGGCCACACCCTCACCTCTACAGAGCTCCGCCCACAGCCAGAAGCAGAGTGGGTGGCCGCTCTCCTCCCTCTCCCTTCCCTTCCCCAGGTTTTATCCCTTAATCCCAGTAGACACCAATTTACAAGAGCTAGGGCAGGCAGGGTTAGAGTCTCAAGGGACTACATCAAAGACAACCCCTGAATTCACCTGCTGAGAACTCGTTTTTCATATCCACAGATCAGTTGGCCTCTTTGGTAACCAAGGTTTCTCTGTGGCCCTCAGTTCTTCCATCCTCCACCTCCGGGCTACTGAAGACGTTGTCATCACCCACTTACCTGAACAATGTTTCATTTCATTTCCCCATTCGAGATTTGGAAAACCTGTAAGAGCCTCTCCCGCGCTTTCTGTAAGTTTCACCAACGGGCACCTCCTTCTCTGTTAACGTAAGGGCTGCATTAAGGTGTTGGGAATACCTGCCTAAGGGCCCCCAAGCTCAATGTCTGCTTGACATGGTTCCTCTCACAGCTGAATGACAGGGTCCACCCATGGAAAAAGCACGGAGGGCGCCTGGACTCTGTGCTCAGCACTTGCTGTGCGTGGGGCCCTGGAACACCCACACCGGCACATCTGGGGTCTCTGTTCTGGGCCCCAGTGGGCCACTACAGTGTTCCTCCTTCCTCTGGAGGAGACATCCCTCCAGCCCCAGTCCTGCTGGCTTCTCCTCCTCAGGTAACGCTTGCGCTGTTCCATATTGGAACAGCTCCCCATCACACACTAACTTTGGAAAGGCTTCGTAAGAAACCATCCTCTGCAGAAACAGTGTTTGCCTCCAGGGCCTGGGGGCCAGGAAGGCAGGGAGACATTTGGAGTGTGCCTTGAGCCACGTGACTTGCACATATACAATTTTCTTTTTTAATAAAACAAAATCCTTTAGCAGGAGGCAGCAGATGATCATGGACAGAGCTGTACGACCCTCAGCCCTGCTGCACACTAGCCGTGCCCCTGGAGGGGCTCGGGGCCTCGGTCTTCCCCTCTGTGGAGTGGGATGATAAAGGTTCGTCCGTCAAGGATGTCCATCAGGAGCTGTATTAGTCTGTTCTCATGCTACTAATAAAAACCTACCAGAGTCTAGGTAATTTGTTCTTTTTTTTTTTTTTTTTTGAGACAGAGTTTTATTCTTGTTGCACAGGCTGGAGTACAATGGCACAATCTTGGCTCACTGCAACCTCTCCCTCCTGAGTTCAAGAGATTCTCCTGCCTAAGCCTCCCGAGTAGCTGGAATTACAGACATGTGCCACCATGCCTGGCTAATTTTTTATTTTTAGTAGAGATGGGGTTTCTCCATGTTGATCAGGCTGGTCTTGAACTCTCAGCCCCAGGTGATCCACCCACCTCGGCCTGGGATTACAGGCATGAGCCACCACATCCAGCCAGAGACTAGGTAATTTATAGAGGAAAGAGGTTTAATGGACTCACAGTTCCACATGGCTGGGGAGGCCTCATAATCATGGCAGAACTCGAATGAAGAGCAGGGTCACGTCTTACATGGCAGCAGGCAAGAGAGCTTGTGCAGGGGAACTATCCTTTATAAAACCATCAGATCTCATGAGACTTATTCACTACCAGGAGAACAGTATGGGGGGAGCCACCCCCATGATTCAACTATCTCTACCTTGCCCTACCCTTCACACATGGGGATTATTACAGTTCAAGGCGAGATTTGTTTGGGGACACAGCCAAACCATATCAGGGGCTACTCAGATGTTTAATGAGTGAGGGAAGGTATGTAAACCCTGAGCCCTGTGCCTGGCTCAACAAGCAGGGCAACTACATGGGACCTTAATCCTACCCATATGTGGTTCCCACCTTCCAGAACCATTACCTCCAACACTGGGAGTCCCCACAGAGATGAGCAGGGAAGGATGAGTAGGCAGGAAGCTTGGAAACAAGGGTCCTCACCTGGGAAGATGAAGATAAAGAAGGAACTGATGCCTCCAATGATGCTGACGATCTCACTGAGGTCAGGCATGAACAGCGCCATGCAGAGCGTCATGGTGACCCACAGGACCGTTAGCGGCATCCGGACCCACAGCCCTGAGGGGTCAGCCACGGCCCTGGGCCCCCGCGCCCCCGAGCAGCTCCTCTTCCAGAAGTCCTGCATCACCGACCTGGAGGCCACACCCACAACAGACACATGGGCATCCCAGAGACACCAGCCTGCACCTGCCAGCTGCTCCCCCAGTCCTCCAGGAGTGTCCTGACACGGCTCCTGTTCCATGCTCCGGCCCTTATTGCTCAAGGGACCTTGTGAACCCTCAGCGGTTCTGCCACCATCAGGCAGCCCATGAAGCAGAGGGCGAAGCACGTGGGCTTGAGTTCAAGTCCTGGCTGTGACACACACTCACGAGGTGACTTGGCGCCATCTACCTAAATCCTCTGTGCCCGTTTCCTTCTCTGTACAATGGAGAGGATGACAGTCCCACAACTGTGTAGCCCACACTCGGCACGTGCTGAATCAAAGCACATGTCAGCAGACTCTGCTGACTGGTGCCCCCCACTGAGCCAGGCCTCACCTGCCCAGGAAGAGCACGATGGGGTAGACAGTTACGATGGAGACAGCAAAAAGGACCCGGGCCACAATGATGACCGTGTCGTTGCCTGGGTAGGACATCAAGACGTCAGCAGAAACTTCTGTCCCAAAGGTCAGGAAGCCATAAACCCCTGAAGGTGGGAAAGGGTGCAAGCCAGAATGGATTAGAAGAATGCCACCCCCTCCCTGACCAACACACCAGTATCACCTGCCTTTATCACCTGAGGTTTTCCTTAGGAGCTAACAGCAGCTTCTAGAGGGGATAGCCCAAAGCTTTCCTATCCTAAGCCTACACATGACTTAGCTCCACGGATTCAAAACTCCTGCAGACAAATCCGCCACTTATCCTTCTTTCAAATTGCTCACAGAGCTGGTGCACAGAGCTTACCCGTACAGTGTATGTTGACTAGAAACACAGAGCACTGTGAAAAATACAAACACACCTCCCATGCCGTGTCCATCTCACTCCTACGACAGCTAAAGAAAGCAGCTAGCTGTACACCCATTTCCAAATGGGGAAAACCAAGAGCGTCAGCGATTGCCTAGAATCACACAGCTAGCTGAGGACTAGAATGCCAGTCCCACTGCTCAACAGGGTGATGCAGCTTCTGTCACCCCGGGTCACCTGCCCTGCCCTGAGACATCTGCCTCTAAGAGCCGTGTCCCTTTCAGCTTCTCTCCAAGCCCTTTCTGAGAGGTCCTATGGCCCTGGCACTGGAACACCTAGAGATGACACTCAATCACTGAGTCACACCCTCTGACCCAGGGGCTGCAGGCTGGCAGGACCTCCTCTGCTGGGGAAGAAGTCACCCAGCAAGTTTCCTGGGTAACCACAGTATCTTTGTCCATTTTCTGCTGCTTAGAACAGAATACCTGAAAGTGGGCATTTCATAAAGAAATTTATTTCCTACAGTTACAGAAGACGGAGAAGTCTAAGACTGAGTGTCCACACCTGGTGAGGGCCTTCTTGCCAATGGGGACTGTCTTCAGAGTCCCAAGACGATACAAGGCATTGCACAGCAAGGAGGGTGAGCTCTGACTCCTTAAAGGAGGGGGACTGCCTGTTCGGATAAAGCCACCTGTGCCATGCCCGTGATAGCCCATTAGTCCTTTAACCCATTAACCCATTAAGCCCCTGCCCCATGCCTGCCTCTTATGTGGGCTCTTTAGCTGGACCTAGAAACTAAATTGCCACCAGACAATCAAATCAATGGGAGGAAAATCTACAGATCTTCTCAATTTTGCATGTCCACGGGATCTTCACAAGAGAGTGATGTCTGAAGATGGGACCAAAGTGAGATGCGTTAATACTTTTTAGACAAAGAAAGATAAACCTGACAAGGAAGGACAGGACAAAGGGGATCTGGTCAGGGGCAGTGAATTTCTATGGGAGCCATTGGGAGATATTTGGGGTGGGTATAAAACTAGCAGAAGCTAAGGGCTAGGTAATTAAGTGAGTTTATTCAGGTCCAGTGCAGCCTGAAATCCCGCTTCCAGGGATGAGGACTATTTTCTAATCCTGGTATGAGGAGGGCGCCACCCACTACCCAGAGGAATCTAGGCTTGATGCCTGCAGAAAGAGGCAAGTCAGGCAACCCTTTCTGAAATTAGTTTCTCCAATATTTTCAACCCAAAATAATCAATGTACCAATTTGGCATGTTGCCAGATGGCACGTCCTTCACCACAAATGGATTAATCTGCTTGTGAGAGCAGGGTTCTCATGACTTGAAAACTTCTTAAAGGTCCCACCTCTCGATACTGCTACACTGGCAATTAAATTTCAACATGGGTTGTGGAGGGGACAAAGAGTCAAACCACAGCATTCTGCCCCTGGTCCCCAAAACTCATCTCCTCCTCACAGATCAATACCCCCTGCTTATTCCAAGCCCATGGCCCCCGAGTCTTCATTTGCTCCAGCACCAACTCAAAGGTCCAAAGTCAGAGTCTGGTCTGTGAACCTGTGAAATCAAAAGCCATCTGCTTCCAAGACACAGTGGCAATGCAGGCAGAAGGAACATTCTCATCCCAGGAGAGAGAGACAAAGGGAAACAAAAAGGAGTAAAGGCTCCAAGCAAGTCCGAAACCCAGCAGGGCAGACACTCAGGCTTCAGGTGGGAAGATCACCTCTTCCGACACCACGTGCCACCCCCCGGACACACTGGGGCAGCCCTGCTCCTACAGCTTTGCCGGGTGCGGCCCCCGTGTCTGTTCACAGGGGTTGGCGCCTGATGCCTGAAGCTTTTGCAGGCTGGCGTTGCACGTTGCTGGTGACTTCACACTTCTTGGTCCCGGTGACACTCGTGCTCCCACAGCTCCACTAGACACTGCTCTGGCAGAGACTCTGCAGCAGCTCCAACCCTGCATCTCCTCTTGGAATTTCACATGTCGGGGCTCTCTAGAGTGGCTCCACCACTGGGACAAGTCTCTGCCTGGACCCCTAGGCTTTCAACAACATCCTTTAACTTTTTTTGAGACAGGGTCTTGCTCTTTCACCTAGGCTGGAGTGCAGTGACACAATCACAACTCACTACAGCCCTGAACTCCAGGGCTCAAGTGATCCTCCCGCCCCAGCCTCCTGAGTAGCTAGAACTACAGGCTCGCACCACCATGTTCTGCTAATTTAAAAAACATTTTTTGTAGAGACAGGGTCTCACTACATTGTCCAGGCTGGTCTCACACTCCTGGCCTCAAGCAGACCTCTCACCTCAGCCTCCCAAACTGCTGGGATTACAGACCTGCGCCACCATGCCTGACCTGAACAACACCCTCTGAAATCTGGGGGGAGGCTGCCAAGCTTCTGTAGCTGTTGCGGTATGCCAGCCTGCAGAATTAGCGCCACGTGGATGCTGCCAAGATTTACAACTTACACCTTCTAGGGCTGTGGCACGAGCCACGCCAGAGCCGACTTGAGCCACGGGTGGTGCAGTGAGGAATGCTGTGCCAGGGTACAGGCAGCAGAGACATGAGGGGCCCTGGGATCACCTGTGGAGGCACCCTAGGTCTGTCCCCCAAACCATCCTGCCCTTGAGGCCTCTGAGCCTGTGATGGGATAGGCGGCCTCTAAGATCTCTGAAATGCCTTCAGGGTCTTTCTTCCATTCTCCAGATAATCCCTTCTCTCTGTACTAATCTCCTTAGCAAAAGGTCGCAGGGCCATACCCTAGGTTTCCTATCCAGAACACGTTGCCCTCTACACGGCCAGGCTGAAAGAGCTCCAGATCTTGCTGCTTTGCTTTGCCTTTGATGATCAATTCCATCTGCAAGTCATTTTTTGCCTCTCCCATCCCAAGGTAAGCAGTTAGGAGTAGCCACGCAGCAGCCTGAATCTTCTGCTACTTCGATATTCCTTCTGCCAGACACTTTTGTTCATTTTTTTTTTTTAAGATAGAGTTTCGCTCTTGTTGCCCCGGCTGGAGTGTAATGGCGCGATCTCAGCTCACTGCAACCTCCACCTCCCAGGCTCAGGTGACTCTCCTGCCTCAGCCTCCCGAGTAGCTGGGATTCCAGGCACCCGCCACCATGCCCGGCTAACTTTTTGTATTTTAAGTGGAGATAGGGTTTTACCATGTTGCCCAGGTGGTCTTGAACTCCTGACCTCAAGTGATCTGCCTGCCTCAGCCTCCCAAAGTGCTGGGATGACAGCTGTGAGCCACTGTGACCAGCCACTTCATCCCTTTCAAGTTCAGGCTTCCACAAAGCCCTTGGGCATGGACACAGCTCAGCCAAGTTCTTTGCCAGTTTCTAACAGTTTTGGACTTTACTCCAGCTTCCAAAACCTTGTTGCTCAGTGCCGTCTGAAACCTCCTCAGAATAGCCTTTATTATCCCTAATTCCATGAGTAGCTAACCAGTATCAAGAAGTTCCAAACGTTCCCTAGTCTTGTCTCTAAGCTCTCACCAGAATCTCGGCTTTCTCCAGCCTGCTCCTCTGAATTCTTCCAGCCTGACCCATTACCCAGCTCCAAAGCCACTTCCACATTCCAGGTAGTTATTATCAACACCCCACTCTTGATACCAATCTTCAGTCTTTGTCTATTTTTTGTTGGTTACAACAGAACGCCTAAAACTGAGTCATTTATAAAGAAAGGGAATTTACTTTTTTCCAGTTACGGTGGTTGAGAAGTCCAGGATCAAGAGGCTGCATGTGGTGAGAGGCCTCTTGCTGGTGGGGACTCTGCAGAGCCCTGAAGTGGCACGCAGGGTGTCATGTGGTGAGGGGGCTGAGCGTGTGAGCTCGGATCTCTCTTCCTCTTCTTACAAAGCCACCAGCCCTACTCCCATGATAACCTATTAATCCATTAATCCATGAATAGATTAATCCGTTCATAAGGGCAGAGCCCTCATGACCCAATCCCCTCTTACAGCCCCAGCTCTCAACACTACCACATCATGGATTAAATTTCAACATGAGTTTTAAAGAGGATAAAAACTCAAGCCATAGCACACCAGAGTTCAAGGCTGCCTGGTAGACTCACTGCAGCCCAAGGGCCTCCTAAACTGGAGGCTCCAATGGGGAATGAAAACAAAAAAAACTGGAGTAAAGTGGCCAGCCAGAAGCCAGCTGTGTCCGGGACCTGGCTTCTGTGCCTCCAATGCACTGCACGACCTGGGTGTGTCACAGACCCTCTCTGAGCCACACTTTCAACACCTTTAAAGACCCTTTGCCTCCCACACAGTTTGTGAGCACCTAAGTCCACTGCACCCACACACGTTTTGTAAACCACCACCAAGATGTCACACTATAGTGACAACATGACTGCCGTCCTCGGAACAGCAGGCAGTGGGGCTGGGTGTGTTCAGAGCAGGGGCTTTGGAGACAGCTGGGCTGGAGTTTCAGTCTCAGCTTTGCACATCTAATTGTGAAATCTTGAGCAAGTTCCGGAGATCCTCTGAGCCTCGGTTTCCTCACTTATGAAATGAGGTCTTTTCCTAAGGATTAAAGGAGTCAAGGGGCTCAAAACCTGCAGTATGGAGCCCAGCATGTGGTGAACTCTCCAGAGAGATACTCGCTGTTACTCCGTTTCTCCTCTCACTCCCCGCCCTCTGCCAAGCACCGGGGAAGGGCCTTACCCGTCAGTGAATAGATGAGGCAGCAGCCCAGCAGGGACAGCACGGAGACCAGGGCCCAGTGCGAGAGGCTCCGCTTGCACATGCTGCAGTAGATGGAGACGGCGGCTTCGTGACACTGCGAAACAGAGGGCGGCTCAGGGGGACTCAGGCCAGCGGGATGCTGGCTTCACCGGGAGCGACCGAGGCAAAAAAGCACCCGCATCCAGAAGATGGGAAACAAACCGCACGCCCTTCCAGAGCAGAGGCTGTACGTACACAGCAGGATGTGAACACACAGAACATGACACGGGTCTGAAAAAGGACACACAACAACGCACCTCAACACAGAAGGGTCTGGCCGACAGAACACTGAATTAAAGCCGCCAGCCGGGGGCCGGGCATGTGCGGTGCTCATGCCTCTCATGCCAGCACTTTGGGAGGCTGAGGCGGGCAGATCACCTGAGGTGAGGAGTTTGAGACCAACCTGGCAAAACCCGTCTCTACTAAAAATACAAAAGTCAGCCAGGCGTGGTGGCGGGCACCTGTAATCCCAGCTACTCGGGAGGCTGAGGCAGGAGAAGCGCTGGAACCTGGGAGGCGGAGGCTGCAGTGAGCCGAGATTGGGTCACTGCACTCCCACCTGAGGACACAGTAAGACTCCATCTCAAAAGAAAAAAAAAAAAAAAGCCAGACAGCAGAGAGCGTTTCCATTGATGGATATGAAGTTTAAGAACGAGATGAGCGATTCTAGACCAGGGTTTCTCAGTCTTGGCACTACTGATGTCTGGGGTGGGATAACTCCTGGCAGCCGACCTATGCGTCGGAGGGGTGTTGTGCAGTGTCCCTGGCCAGGACCCACTAGATGCCAGGAGCAGCCCCCGTCCCCCAACCTGTGACAACCCAAAATGTCTCCAGACACGGTCAAGTATTCCCTGGGGGTACAACCAACCCACAAGAACCCCACTCTGTGGGGCTACAAGGCAGGAGGGTAGTTTGAGTGGGGGAGTGCTATTGACTAGGAAAGGTCGTGAATGGGTTCCCAGGGGCCTGACTGTGTCACGTGAGTGCACACATACTCACGATCTACATACTGTGAATGTAACATGCCATATTGGGATAAAAAAATTTATTGGTAGAGATGGGTTCTTACTACACTGCCCAGGCTGGTCTCAAACTCTGAGCTCAAGCAGTCCTCCTGCCTTGGCCTCCCGAAGTGCTGAGATTAAAGATGCAAGCCACCACGCCCAACTGGAGTAAGAGTTTTAAATGCAGGAGGGTGCAGTGGCTCACGCCAATACTCCCAGCACTTTGGGAGGCCGAGGCGGGTGGATGACCTGAGGTCTGGAGTTTGAGACTAGCCCGGCCAACATGGCAAAACCCCATCTCTACTAAAAGTACAAAAGGTAGTCAGGTGTGGTAGGATGTGCCTGTCATTCCAGCTACTCGAGAGGCTGAGGCAGGAGAGTCACGAGTCGCTTGAGCCCAGGAGGTGGAGTCTCACTTCGTCACGAAGACTCAAATGAAGTGACATCATCTCGCCTCACCGCCACCTCTGCCTCCTGGGCTCAAGCGACTCGTGACTCTCCTGCCTGAGCCTCCCGAGTAACTGGGGTTACAGGCACGCCTGGCTAATTTTTTATTTTTCCTTTTTTTTTTTCTCTGAGATGGAGTCTCGCTCTGTCGCCCAGGCTGGAGTGTGATGGCATTATCTGGGCTCACTGCAACCCCTGACTTCCTGGTTCAAGCCCTTCTCCCGCCTCAGCCTCCTGAGTAGCTGGCATTACAGGCATGTGCCACCACACCCAGATAAATTTTGTATTTTGATCAGAGACAGAGTTTCACCACGTTAGTCAGGCTCGTCTCAATCTCTTCTTGTGATCCACCTGCCTTGGCCTCCCCAAGTGCTGGGATTACAGGTGTGAGCCACCGCTCCCAGCATTTTTTTTTTTTAAAGATGGGGTTTCACCATGATGGCCAGGCTGGTCTTGAACTCCTGACCTCAGATGATCCACCCACCTCAGCCTCCCAAAGTGCTAGGTTTAAGGGCGTGAGCCACCGCACCCGGTCCTTTTTTTTTTAAACAGAGTTTTGTTCTTGTTGCCCAGGCTGGAGTGCAATGGCGCGATCTCAGCTCGATGCAACCTCCACCTCCCAGGTTCAAGTGATTCTCCTGCCGCAGCCTCCCAAGTAGCTGAGAGAACAGGCACCCGCCATCATGCCCAGCTAATACTTGTATTCTTAGCAGACACAAGGTTTCATCATGTTGGCCAAGCTGGTCTCAAACTCCAGACCTCAAGTGATCCTCCCTCCTTGCCCTCTCAAAGTGCTGGGATTAAAGGCATGAGCCACCAAACCCAGCTCAAAAATTTTTAATGCAAAACCTACACAGCCAATGCCAACGGCCCATGAGTCATGTGGACTCATTTCTCTGGGCAGGTCGTGGACACGGGTGTTTCTTGAGCAGCTGAGGGAACACAGATGCACAACCAGGGCTGAGTGGGGAGGCACTCCACTATCCAGACACGCCTGGGGCTCCCCTCCCTGCCTCAGGGCCTTTGCCTGGGCTGGTCCTTCCAGCCGGTGCTGGTTTCCTGTCTCACATGGCCCACGGCCCCAGCGTGGCCAGGCTTCTGGGTTTGTCTGCTCGGCGCCTGTCAATCGCACAACAAGAAGGAGCGTGTCTACCTTGTTCGGAATGTGGTCTTCACCTGTCACAATAGAGATGAACCTAACGCAGCAAGGGAGGAAACTTTTCAAAAAAGGCCACGATGGGATTCCGTTCCTAGGAGACGGCCATTGGGGGCAATCCAGGGAGACAGGAAGCACAAGAGCCGCTGGGGGGGGCGGGAGTGGAGGGTGCCTGCTGACGGCACTGGGTTCCTCCTGGGCGCGATGGAGAGGCTCTGAATTGAGCATGGTAATGGTCGCACAGCTCAGTGTACTAAAAAACCACTGCACTGGACACTTGAGGAGGGCGCATTGCAAGGTATGTGAATTCTGCCTCAATAAAGATGTTTCTTAAAAACACAAAAACCCCAAGTCCTGATAGAGCCGCACCCCTCTGCTCCTCTGAGGCCCCCGCTCCCTGGACAGGTCTGGGGTGGGGGCACCCCACTGCCACGTGTTTGGGTGGGGATGCTGTGTTTGAGTCAGGTCCGAGTTCCGGATGACAATCGGCGACTGTCCCTTCCCTGCAACCCTCTGCAGCCTCACCCTCTTTCCCACCACCTTCAGCTACATTGATTCACCCCCAGCTCCAGATCCTGGCAGCCCCACCTCTCGCCTCAGCCCCTCCTCCCACTCCTTGAATTCCCATCTCCCCAGCTCTTCATCTCAGCATCCTGTGTCCCTGGAAACGCAGCCCAGGCCTCGTTGCTAGGAGAATTGGGTGAGGGCTGGAGGCAAAGGTGAGGGGGCCCCTTTGTACGCATCTCACAGGGAGGCGGCCCCGGCGTGGGTCTGCTGCACCATATGGTGCTTGAGCATAGACAGGGGTTGTTAAACTCAATCCAGACAAACAGCTGACAGCAAAATCAGCTCTTTAGATCTTTCAAAATATTGGGCGTGCAAGAAGCAATGTGAGAAATCCACAGAAGTGGCTTCCCGAGGCCCTGAGGCAACATGCCGACTCATTAAGAGGAAGAAAAATGGAAATGTTGCAGGATTTTTTTTCTTCCTAAAAACGGTTCTCAAAGAAAAGGCAAGATGAAGAACAGAAGCAGGATCTCACTGATGGACAAGGGAAGAGAAGAACTCAACGGCCACAAAGCTGAGACCTGGCGGTAACCCCGACCAGCTCTCTGTGCACTTGATTATACTGTGGAAGGGTTTTGTTGGTGCTGGTGGTAGGCAGTGGATAGGTGGTTGTTTTTAGGAGATAGAGGCAAATCTTCCCTAAAATAAGCAATGTGGCCAGGCGCGGTGGCTCATGCCTATAATCCTAGCACTCTGGGAGACCAAAGCGGGTGGATCGCTTGAGGTCAGGAGTTGGACACCAGCCTGGCCAACATATGACACCCACTCTGTATTTAAAAAAAAAAAAA
>PVKP010029249.1:0-29190 GCA_004027715.1 Plecturocebus donacophilus
CAATAGAAGAAAGGTGAAGATAAGAGCAGAAATGAGAAACCATTAGCCTCAGAGTGAGTTGGAGGAAGTGGTTGATTCTGTCCAACTCCATAAGGCACAAGTATACTTGTTTTTCTTTCTTTTTTTTTTTTTTTGAGTTGGAGTCTCACTCTGTTGCCCAGGCTGGAGTGCAGTAGCGCAATCTCAGCTCACTGCAACCCGCGCCTCCTGGGTTCAAGCAATTCTCTCATATCAGCCTCCTGAGTAGCTGGAATTACAGGCCTGCACCACCATGCCTGGCTAATTTTTGTATTTTTAGTAGAGATAGGGTTTTGCTATGTTGGCCAGCTGGTCTTGAACTCCTGACTTTAAGCGATCTGCTCGCCTTGGCCTCCCAAAGTGCTGGGATTACAGGAGTGAGCAACCGCACCTGGCTGAGGACTCCACTTTTTTTTTTTTTTAGACGGAGTCTTGCTCTTTCACCAGGCTGGAGTGCAGTGGCAGGATCTCAGCTCACTGCAACCTCCGTTTCTGGATGCAAGCAATTCCCCTGTCTCAGCCACCTGAGTAGCTGGGACTACAGGCGTGCACCACCGCACCCATCTAATTTTTTGTATTCTAGTAGAGACAGGGTTTCACCATGACCAGGATGGTCTCGATCTCTTGACCTCATGATCCACAAGTCTCGGCCTCCCAAAGTGCTGGGATTACAGGCATGAGCCACCGCGCCCGGCCAGGACTCCGCTTTTTAAATCTCTGCTATGGGGAAAACCATGGCAGGAAATGTTAAAACCAAACGGGCTACTTCCTTTCATCTCCCCACCAAAAACTAGCAACTTCAACAACACTTGAATCAAGGGGCTTTGAAACTGACTGATCCTCCGTCAGTTCTTGGGATGAGAAATTGGTGTGGGCCAATTCCTTAGCAGAGTAGATCTACTGAGGTTATTTCAAATACAGCCGCAATCCAGGACTAGCCCATGTTAGATGGCTGTTGTTTTTATAAACTTATTTTGTGTGTGGTAAAATATACACTGTTGTTTTTATAAACTTATTTTGTGTGTGGTAAAATATTTTGTGTGTGGTATCATAGCATTTCCTATCTTAATTTTTAAGTATACAAGTCAGTGGCATTAATTACATCCATAACAAGTTCATTTATTCATTCACTCAACGTATCTCAGTTGAGTGTATGCTATAGGGCAGGCGTATTACCCGATCTTAAAAACAAAGATCCCTGGTTTCGTGGAGCTTTCTTCATTCTAGCAGAGAGAGGCAGAAAACGAATAGTAAACATAATAAATAAATAAATAGATTAGGTGGCATGTTAGTAGGTGCCAAAGGCTAGGTCCTGCGGCACAGTGTGCCCCCATGTGAAGGCTTCTGAATCTTTCAACTAGTCCAGAGACCCTTGCTTATCTCTCACCTCCAAAGTCCCACCTTCAGAGACTCTTAGTGAACTTGGAGAGTTCACTGGTGTATTAGCAGTTCGTTTCCATGATGAAGATGAAGACATACTCAAAACTGGGAACAAAAAGAGGCTTATTTGGACTTACAGTTCCACATGGCTGGGGAGGCCTCAGGTTTATGGCGGGAGGTGAAAGACGCTTCTTCCGTGACAGCAGCAAGAGAGAAAAGAGCAAGAAGCGGAAGCGGAAACTCCTGATAAACCCATCGGATCTCGTGAGACTTATTCACTGTCACGAACTTAGCATGGGAAAGAACCTCCCATGATTCAATTACTTCCCCCTGGGTTCCTCCCACTACACGTGGGAATTCTGGGAGATTCAATCGAAGTTGAGATTTGAATGGGGACACAGCCAAAGCATATCAACTGGTTACCTGACTGAGTAATTAATAAAGAAAACGTGTTCTTTTGAACTGATCTATATGACAACTAAATATACAACAAACACTGATGGCAGTTGGGGCTGTCAATGAAAAAGCGTAAAGGTCCTTGCTACACAGAGTGAGTTTTCCCCAAACAATAGTCTCTTTGAGAATAAGTGTCAAGACACATAATTGAAACAGAAAGCCATGCTTTTTTCACTAGCAATGTGATGTTTTAATAAAATAAAGAATTATATAGAAATATATGCATTTTGAAAATTCTTTCACCTCAAAACCTAAAGTGGCCAAGGACAGAAGAGGTGAAGAATGCAGTGGTGTATTACACTCTGCAATGAGAATTGCAGAAAAGGGATTGGGATTTTGAAATGCTTTCTTTTGTCAAGTGCAAGGATGCTATCAGATGTTTCCTATAATTTATTGAGCTTCTGCTTAGGTTCTTTCAGGTAGCAAGGAATGCATATACTGTAACAGAAGTTTATTATAAGCACATATGTGGAAGAAAATCGTAAGTATATGATTACGAAACTAGACCACAACTTGATCATGATAAAAATTAACATTATCAATGCAGGGCAGATGGACATCTGTGTACTTCAAAAAGGACACAACATCACTAATGCAGTATTCCAACCAGAAATGCATAACGTGGTAGAATGTCAGGTAATATTAAATTGAGGGATGTTCAGTAAAGTATCTGACTTGATTTCTTTAAAAATGGCAATGTTATGAAAGATATAACATTGAAAGGCTGAGCAACTGTTCCAGATTAAAGGAAGCTGAAGAGTAGGGTGACCAACTGTCCCCATTCACCGAGGGCTGAGTAGTTCTCCAGGATGCAGGACTTTCCGTGCCAAAATGGAGAAGGTCTGGGCAAACAGGTTTATCCTGAATTGATGGCTTGATCACCCTACTGAGGAAGCATAATCATTAAATGCAATATGTAAAACATGTGATTCTGGGCTGGATTGTGGATTGGAGTGAAAAAACGCTACAAGTACATTATTGGGATAATTCACAGAATTAGAACATCAATTTAAAAAACATATGGTAAAGTACACAAAACATAAAATGTACTATTTTAACTATTTTTAGATGTACAGCTCAGTGGCATTAAGTGCATTCACAATATTGTGCAACCATCATCATCATCCATTTCCAGAATGTTTTTTGTTCTTTTTTTTCTAGCTGTCACATGGGACAGAATGTTTTTATCTTTCCATGCATAAACTCTATATTCATCAAATAATAACTCCCCATTTTCTCCTCCCAGTGCCCAGTCACCACTATTCTACTTTCCGTCTCTAGGAGTTTGCCTATTCTAGGTATCTTATGTAGGTGGAATCAAACAGTATTTGTCCTTTTGTATCCAGTATATTTCACTTAGCATAATATTTTCAAGATCTCTTTATGTTACAGCTTGTGCCAGAATTTCATTCCTTTTTAAGGCGGAATCATTTTCCATTGTATGTAGGTACCACATTTTTTCTTTCTTTTTTTTTTTGAGACGAAATATTGCTCTGTCGTCCAGGCTAGAGTGCAGTGGCACAACCTAGGCTCACGACCTTCACCTCTCAGGTTCAAGTGATCCTTCTACCTCAGCCTCCTGAGTAGCTGGGATTACAGGCACTAGCCACTATACCTGGCTAATTTTTGTTTTTTAGTAGAGATGGGGTTTCATCATGCTGGCCAGGCTGGTTTCAAACTCCTGATCTCAGCTGATCCGCCTGCCTCGGCCTCTCAAAGTGCTGGGATTACAGGCCTGAGCCAGTGCGCCTGACTATATTTTGTTTATTCAATCACCTGCTGAAGAACATTTGGGTTGTTTGTACCTTTTGGCTGTTGTGAATAGTGCTGCTATGACATTGGTATAGATATGTGGAGTTTAACATTGAAGTATCATTATCAATGTAAAATTTCCTGAATTGGATCTGTGTACTATGACTGTGTAAAAAAATAAGGAAATACACACTGAAATATTAAGAGAAAAAGTGGTGATATATACATCCTAGTCTCAAATGCTTCAGAAAATAAAACAAGAAAGCGAGAAAGAAAGGAAATGTGGCAAAATGTTAAAAATTGGTGAATCCGGGTAAAGGGTATGAGTTCTCTGCAATATTCTTGCAACTTTTCTGTAAGTTATTTTTTTTTCTAAGTATAAGAGAAAGGAAGCAAGAGAGAAATGTGATTTATGATATATAGGCCTAGAGAGAAAGAAGAATCTATGAAAAGCTGGTCCGCACAGAGCTTGCAGTGTCATCAGGGGAATGGAAGGTAACACAGGATTCATCACAGCTTACTTGGGCATCTTGTCACTATGAACAGAAGTTGGCAACGACGCCTGTTTCTAGTGTTCGGCTCTTGCAGTTTCTCAACTACCCTTGGCTTCTGCTGCTAACAACTAATTTCTCCATCGTGCCCTCTCTTCCTCTTGTCTTCAGCTAGCTCATAGCTTCCCTTTTCTTAGGGTTTCTGCTTCCTCCTCTGTGTGTGTGTTTGTGTTGGCTGCGGCTGCCATCTTCCTCTGGGCCAGGCAGATGCGGGGTCATGAGGTACAGAGCATGACAACCCTTGCATAGGAGGGCTGCAGCCATGTAACCTAAGTGTCTTGCTCGGCCAGTCTACTCCAACTAAAAGACTATGGTTGGAGCACTAGGTGTGGTTTAGGGAGTTGGTATTGTGACTGTGGTGGGGAGAAAAAGCAAAACACCAAATCTCCCCTGAGGCATTATGACCCATGCTTGATTCACCTTGGAGATGTTGTGGGGGCGGGGGCGGGGGTGGGAGCGGAATAGAAACTCTGTATATGAAAGTTCAGTAGAATCGGAGGAGACAAGATTTCATTGCAGTTTTGGAGAAAATTTTAAGGTTGTTCATCTTTATTAAACAAACTGGCCCGGTGCTTGACTGCTAGGCACTGACAAAACAGTTGTTGAGATAATGAATGAAGATGAAATCTCTCAACAGCCCACTCCCTGATTATAATGATAGTGTCATAATCATGTTAAGTAATTCTTGATAATACTGTTGTTTTCAAAAGTCTTTAGAACTAGCGGGTGACTGGCCAGATGTGCTTTGCCTCCTTCTGTTCCTATCAGTCCTTTTTCCACCATCCCCTTCTCTGTCTGGTTCCTATGAGACAAAGAGAACATTGCCATCTGCTCGTAGGAAACATCCAGGAATTCTCCCACCAACAGATTCCTATTAAACACACACACACACACACACACACACACACACACCCCGCTAGAAAAGACGAGAAAAGAAGACAAGAATGCAATGTGGATTGTGTTTATTTTATTTTAAACCCACTTTGCTGTTCTTATTGCCTATCTGTATTGTGTTCTAGGCCTTAGGGAGGGAGATCGATCCTTCTGTTGCTTACTTTGGATGGAAATGTGCCTGGAAGCAGCAGATCTGGTCCAGAGGGACTTTGAAGGAATCTTTTAGTCCAGACTCCATAATGCAGGGTCTGAAAGTCACCATATGAATTCACTTGCCCCACAGAACTATCTCAATTTCCTCTTTATTCTAGGCACTGTGGATAGAGTGACAAAGGAGATGTGGCCCCTGCAGAGGAGAAAGGAATCATTTGTTTTGTTCCTTGGCATATTCTTTTGTTGTCCTGGACTTTGGTTTTCTCTGTGTTTTTTCTTGAAAAACACTGAGAAAAAGTGAGTGTTAGCCATTTCTAAGTTATACAGCAGTTTTTTTTTTAAAGAGCCAAGAGGTTACTGCTAATCAAAGCAATTTTTTTTTTTTTTTTTTTTACAAAGAGTTCTACCTCTATGTGACTAGGCAGAGCTATTAGTGTGCGTGTGTGTGTGTGTGTGTCCTAGTCTCACTCTGTCACCCAGGCTGGAGTGCAGTGGCATGATCTTGGCTCACTGCAACCTCCATCTCCTGGGCTCAAGCGATTCTCGTGCTTCAGCCTCCCTAGTAACTGGGAATATAGGCATGCACCACCATGCTGGTCTAATTGTTGTATTTTTAGTAGCGACAGATTTTCACCATGTTGGCCAGGCTGGTCTCAAATTCCTGTAAGTGATCCACCCACCTCAGCCACCCAAAGTGCTGGGATTACAGGCTTGAGCCACCGCGCCCAATGGACAAAGCCATTCTTACTGCAAAAGTTTGGAGTCCAGAAATGAGAGCCCCACAAGTCAGTATATTATTTATCTGAAACAAACAGATGGTGGAGGGAAAATGTTCTCTGAAGTTTACTTTCTTCATATGTAACAGGGGCGTGATGTTATCTCCTTCACATGTGAAGATTCACTGAGCACCCAGCAGAGAGATGGGTACCCAGGGACGTAACAGCTGCTAGATATAAATCTTCTTCCTAGTGCCTCAGAAAACAGGAGGGGCATTGAGGCCAGCGTGGAGGAGATAGCACCACTCAGTGTTCCCGTTGCCCATGGTGATGCTGTGGTGTATGACACTGTAAGAGGCACAATGGAAGCATTTTCTTTTTTCAAATGCAATAAATGGCCTAGTTGCAAGCTTGGGAATAAAGTCAATGCTGAAGCACTCTTTAAAATGTCACTTTGGTGCTACATAATGAGATGCCTTTCTCATCTTTGAGGAGAGGTGGAAGCTAGGGAACTATAACAGGTTTAACCATCCAATTAGTCACTTGATCTTAATGGAAAAAAAATGAGTGAGTCCTTTGGGTTTTTCTGTGCTTATCTGGGTCATTTACAGCTTCTAGTCACAGTAAATCAATTCTACACAGCTGGAACATCAGCAACATCTGGATTTCTCAAAAGGTCATGTGTGTGCATCGTTAGAGCAAGGCTACAAAGTATCACTTTGAATCATAATGAATATTCCACTTCCAAAAGCAAGGATATTTTTAGGGCAGCTACAGCAAAACTAAGGAGGCGATTTACTTGAAATTCAATTGTGATCATTTTTTGGTGATTAAAAACCAAACATTTTCCCAACAGTATCTCCAGTGTGCTTTCAGAAAGCCTCCGGTCTCATGCCTTCACCCCAGAACCAATATTTGCAGGATTCTATAGCAGCAAGCAATTATTTCTAACCAGTGAGTATGTGAGGTCCCCCTGGCTGGGCCCATTCTCAGGTTCTGCTGTGACCTCTAAGCTTCTGAGACTTTTCTAAGAGCAAAGGGGCTTCTCCTTGGGATTTCTACTTAGGCTGTGGGGAAATTTAATTGTAGCGCCCTTTATCTGTTCCCACGGTACTTTGCCTCAGTATTTTGCCGGCAGCAGAACACTCCTTTATTCCCACCTTCAATCACGACATGACACCACACTCATCCTTGACACCTTGCCGCCCTGTTGGAAAAAGTCACGTCCCCATCAAGTAACTCCTCTATGTGACACATTCAACATTTGCTTTGATCTGACCCTTTTTAACCTATTCAACCTCAGTTCCTTTTTGCATCTGTCATTTTCTCTCTGCCTCTACTGGATCAGTTTATTTTCATTGCCACACAAAGCTTGTGGTTTCCCCACCCAGCTTATGCTATGCCTTTTTTTTTTTCACCTACTCAAATCTTTCCAGCCCTTCAAGGCCCGCATAGAATCTTTGTTTTGCTTTGTTTTGTTTTGAGTGCACTAACACTCACTATTCTATTGATTCCCAGAACCCCTTTGCTATTAATAGTTGATATCCATTCCTCATTTGTCCTTTCATTCTTGCAACAAATACTTCCTAAGAACCCACTATTAGTGATTAGTTTGGATATTTTCCCTGTCTAACTCTCATGGTGGATTGTGTTCCCCATTGTTGAAGGTGGGGCCTGGTGGGAGGCATTTGGGTCGTGTGGGCAGATCCCTTATGGATTGGTGCTGTCTTCATGATAGGGAGTGAGTGATCTGGTCATTTAAAAGTGTGTGGCAACTCCCCCACGCTCTCTCTCTTGCACCTGCTCCCCCTTCACCTTCTGCTATGATTGTGAGCTTCCTGAGGCCTCCCTGGAAGCCAAGCTATGCCAGCAACATACTTCCTGTAAAGGCTGCAGAACCATGAGCCAGTTAAACCACTTTTCTTATAAATTGCCTAGTCTCATGTATTTCTTTATAGCAACACAAGAATAGCCTAATACAGTTAGTAACCATTCTAGAACTCAGGATGCCATAGTGAGTAAGACAGTCTTTGCCCTCTTGGAGATTTTATTCTAGTATGGCAGACAGACAATTGGGCAGTGAGTTAGTAAGTAGTATAACAGACTGAGACAAGTGTTGTAAGAAAAAAATTAAAAGGCAGAGTAACGGCTAGTGTGCAACCATAGGAATGAGACTTTTTTCCATGTGGTGATACAGGGAAAGCCTTTTTGAGGAGGAGACATTTGCATTTGAGGAGAGACTTAAATTGTGAGAAGAAATCAGCCATAAACTGGCCGGGTGTGGTGACTCATATCTATAATCCCAGCACTTTGGGAGGCTGAGGCAGGCAGAAAACCTGAGGTCAGGAGTTTGAGACCAGCCTGGCCAACATGGTGAAACCGCATCTCTACTAAAAATACAAAAATTTGCCATGCATGGTGGCAGGTGCCTGTAATCCCAGCTACTCAACAGCCTGAGGCAGGAGAATGGCTTGAACCCAGGAGGCGGAGATCGTAGTGAGCCAAAATTGTGCCATTGCACTCCAGCCTGGGCAACAGGGCGAGACACTGTCTCAAAAACAAAACGAAGAGCAACTTCTTAATGTTAAGTCTAAGCACGTGGATAGATGATGTTGCCATGTCCTGGCGGGGAAAGCTTGGGGAAGGAAGTGAATGCAGATTTGCATGGGGTTATTGAATCTGGAAACAATTTCCCTTTGAACATGTGAAGTTTGAGAGCCCCTGAGACATCCAAGTGTAGGTGTTGAGTAGACAGTGGGATATGTAAGAGTTTGAAGCCCAAGGAGGGGTCCGGCTAGAGATACAAGCTGGAAATTCATTCAAGCTTAGGGATGAGAATGTAAATTGAGAAGAGGCCAGAACCCCGGAGCCCACCAGTATTTAGAGGTTAGGAAGGAGGAGCTAGAAAGGAAACTCCAAACATGTGGCCCTTGAGGTATCCCACATATTTGGAAACATCCATGGTGTTGTGTGGTGTGCTAATAGTTTCATGGGCACCAGACTTACCATGAAACCCAAGGCTGCAAACTTCCTGGACCACTTGTATTTCTCCACAAGAGCAGGGCTAAAGGTTCAAAGTGTTTTACTGGTGTGTAGTCTCAGCACAGTCCCTGTTTACCATGCATTTCCTAGAGCAAGGAGTGTACACTGCCAGGCTATTGAGGGAAATGTGGCTAGTTCCTTTCTCAAGGACTATATATTTGAATTAGTTAAGAATTCTCAGACTTACTTTACTGGCGGTGAATTGACACACAGAGAGATTAACTGATTTATGCCCGGCCTAAACTGAGTCAACAGCCAGCCTGAGGCCACACTGCAGTGTTTATTAAATTATGGACTGAGGATTGCCAGCATCTCAGTCACCTGGAGTGTTGCTTAAAAATATATATATAATATATATATACATCTATATATATATATATATGTACATGGGTTATCTATTAAGCACTTTACAAATGGCAACTCTTAATCCTCAGAACAACTCCATGCAATAGGCATATTATCACCAATTTACAGATGAGGAAACAGACATGAGAGAGTTCCATAGGCAGCAAAGGGGCAGATGAGTCTAGTTCCACGCTCCCCACCACAATGCTATGCAGCCTGCTGAAACAGAATCTCTGGAAATGGGGCACAGGAGGAGGAGTAGTCTGTATTCAGAAAAATTTCTGGGAGCATTTTTGTGTACTGTATATGGAATCTTGGGGAACTGATGACTCACTGGATCTCAAGTTTGTTCTTTGAAGCTCAGGAAAATCTTAATATCTGCTCTACTTTTTTTTTTTTAGCATCTCTAAGTATCTATGTTTAAGTAAATTATTCTTGGTAGTATTTTGTTAAACGTAGGTAACAACTTACTGCACAGTTTGCCATTTTGAGAGGTAAAGCATATGATCGCACATTAAACCAGCTTGTCTTGTCTAATATGTTGACAATAAATACCTAATAATTATGGACATTGTTGCACCTTACTCTCAACAAGAATAATGTGTCTTTTTCCCCCTGTGTTTACTATTGGACACATTTACCTACTGAGATCCATAAACAATAATGAAATAGATCAGTCCTATGGCCAGTGCAGTCGCTTGCATGACTCCATGGTGGTAATTTGCCTTGCTGGCTGGGAGGAGGTGATATTGACATGTCTCAGCTTTGCACTCTTCAGCCTAGTAAGAAAATAAATCCAGTTCTCAGTTGAAAAATAGACACGTTGAATATCCAAGGCCTTTGTATCACAGGAGATAACATTAAGCAAATTCCTTTGTGTTGACAAGAAATTGTGTTTTACTGTCACAGATCTCCACCCAGAATGGTGCTTGAATTTGCATTATTCGCACAAAGAGACTGGTTTCACCTGTTTGCAACTGTTAAAGTATTAGTCATCAGTTCAGAGGTTACTTAAGCTGATTTTGCCAGCAGTTTATCTTATACACGTTTTATTTATTTATATATTTTTGAGACAAAGTCTCACTATTACCCAGGCTGGAGTGCAGTGGCGTCATCTCGGCTCACTATAACTTCCAGCTCCCAGGTTGAAGCGATTCTCGTGCCTCAGCCTCCTGAGTAGCTGGGATTACAGGTGTGTGCTACCATACCCAGCTAATTCTTTTTTCTTCCTTTCTTTTTTTTTTTTTTTTTTTAGTAGAGATGGGGTTTCACTATGTTGGCTAGTCTGGTCTCAGACTCCCGACCTCAGGTGATCCGCGTGCCTCGGCCTCCCAAAGTGCTGGGATTACAGGCGTGAACCACTGTACCCAGCCCTTATACACATTTTAAAATCACACAATAGAAATCAACAAAGGTGACACACCTGTTTTATATTGTCAAAGAAGAAAAAAGCTCTAATAACAATTTGAAAGAGAAGTGAGGCCATTACACCAGAGAGAATGGAAATCTTAGTCTTTTTTATGAAAAGAAAGAAAAATAAATAAATAAATGGGGTGGAGGATGGGTTGTCAGATTTAGAAAAAAGAAAGACAGAAAAATACAAGATGCCCAATTAAGTTTGAATTTCAGATAAACAATGAATAATTTATTAGTATAAGTATGCTGAAAAATTATTTACTATTTATCTGAAATTCAAACTTAAGTGAGTGTCCTGTGTTCTCTCTGGCAGACCTACTTAAGTAGTGCCTTTTAATCTCAGTTTGAAAAAAATCCTTTTAGAAAACAGATGTCTTCAGGAAACTGGGTCATGGATTCAATAGTATAAATACTTGCTAATTACGTTGCACAGTGTGATGGGATTATATATTTATTAAATATAAATAAATTAGCAATGGTAGTGACTGAAACTTAGTTACTTTGATTTGAAAACCCATTCATCTTATTTATCTTTTTTTTTGAGACAGAGTTTTGCTCTATCTCCCTGGCTGAGGTGCACGATCTCAGCTCATTGTAACCTCCATTTCCCAGGTTCACACAATTCTCCTGCCTCGGCCTCCCAAGTAGCGGGGATTACAGGCACCCGCCACCACATCTGGCTAACTTTTGTATTTTCAGTAGAGACGGGGTTTGGCCATGTTGGCCAGGCTGGTCAAACTCCTGACCTCAAGTGATCCACCCACCTCAGCCCCCCAAAGTGCTGGGATTACAGGCCTGAGCTACTGTGCCTCGCCTTATTTATCTTTTGGTATCAGTAGAAACAAACTCAAAATGGATAACACGGGTTCTAAGACTTCTGGACAGGAAAACCTCTATCCATTCATTCATTTACGCATTCTCTGCTTACTCTTTGTAGAAGGGTTTGCTGGTAGATATGTTTTATTTTAGTAGTCAGATGAATGACTACATATGGACTCCCTGACCCAGTTTCTTAAATAATTCTGCATGATAATAATCTATATTTAAACAGATAATAGACCCAGGCAAAGGCAAAACCAACCTCAAAAGAAAGAGCAGACTGGCCACCTCCATTGCAACTACTACTTGCAGCAGTCTGTCCAGTTCCAATTGCTCAGGATGCAATCAATGAACACAGTAAACAAGTACAGAGGTTGAAACAATAGGCTTAGAGTTGGGTGCTAAGATGGCAATGGGAGGAAGGGAGGAAGACATAGACTGAAGAAGCGATCAAGACTAAGTTAAAGAGTGCAAAAGTATTAAATCACGAGGCTGAGAGAAGGGAAGGCAAGGGCTGGAGAGAGAAAAGGGAAGGAGGTTGACCTGTGCTTGGTAGAGAACAGGGAGGATGACAGAGAGATAGGAGTGAGCAGGTGTGAGGATGAGGAGCGTGTAGATGGACTGATATTTGAAGGGCTGTCAGATGAAAGGAAATTCAACTGATGTTGTCTAGCTCCAGAAGGCGAAACCAAGGTCAATAAAAGCAGGAGAACAGATTTTTGACATTTAGGCAAGAGCTTTCTAAGCATTACCGCTGACTACTGACAGAATGGCCTGTCACTGGAAATGAGTAACTGACTGGTGGTGTATGTTTCAATCCAAATGTGATAGCAGGGACCTTGTCTCTTTTATTCACTGTTGTATCTTCAGTGCTTAGAATAGAACTCGACACATACTAGGGTCTCAGTAACTCTGCAGGGTTATAAGGGCAGTGCTTTGTGGAGAAGGTGGTATTGATTTAGGCTTTAGTCTTGATGTGATAAGGAAAGAAAAATAAACCAAATACAAACATAATGAACGTTTAAATGGGGGGGGTGCTCTAGGGCTATATTTATGAGAGCTACAAATATATAATCCATGTTTACTTAACGCATACCAGTCTGGAAAGGAAAATGAGAATAAAACAATAGTAAAAAGTATGCAATTTTCCAATTAAAAAATAAATAGGCTGAGCATGGCAGTTCATGTCTATAATCCCAGCACTTTGGGAGGCTGAGGTGGGTGGATCTCTTTAGGTCAGGAGTTTGAAATCAGCCTGGCCAACATGGCAAAACTTTGTCTCTACTAAAAATACAACTATTAGCTTGGTGTCGTGTCATGCGCCTGTAATCCCAGCTACTTGGGAGGCTGAGGCAGAATAGTTTGAATCCGGGAGGCAGAGGTTGCAGTGAGCCGAGATTGCGCCAATGCACACCAGCCTGAGCAACAGAGAGAGACTGTCTCAAAAATAAATAAATAAATAAATGAAGCCAAAATAGTAAAAAGCAACATTTCTTTGCTTCCCTGAATCCCCCACCTCCCACGTGGTATTTTCAGCCCCTTCAAATTTCTCCCCACCTGGTTCTAAGAGCCCCTGGGGATGTCCCTTCTGCCTTCCCAGTGGTGGCTACAAGAGAGTGTTTGCTTTTGCTGCTTTGCTGTCCTCTGGCTGGTGACTTTCTCTTCTGTGTTGCCATGCTGTGGTGATCTCGCCATGTTTCTATCAGCTTCAGTGATGCCACAAGTTCTATACACCCCCCAACAGGCACTGTATTGGTTGGCATTGTCCAGAGAAACAGAACCAACAGGATACATAGAGCTTTGGAAAGAGATTTATTGTGAGGGATTGGCTCCCATGAGTGTAGAGGCTGCAGTGTTCCACAATCTGCCATGTGCAAGCAGGAGGCCCCAGAAAGATGGTGGTGTGGTTTGGTTCCAGTCCAAACCTGAAGGCCTAAGAACCCAGGGAGCCAATGGTGCAAAGTCCCAGTCCAAGTCCAAAGGCAAGAAAGCCAGCAGGGCCAAGGGTAAGGGTCGGGGGCAAGAGCAGATGGACATCCCAAGTTTCAGCAGAGAGGGCAAATTTACCCTTCCTCTGCCTTTGTGTTCTATTCGGGCCCTGATGGATTGGATATTGCCCACCCTCACTAGGGAGGGCAGATCTTTACTCAGGCGAACAATTCTAATGCTAATCTCTCTGAAACACCCTCACAGACACACCCCAAAATATGTTTTGCCAGCTATCTGGGAGTCTCTTAGGCCAGTCAAGTTGATCTCTAAAATGAATCATCGCTGGCACCAATGCTGCCTCTGGTACCTGCCAAATACGTCCTGCTCGCCACGATCAGGAAATTGCACTGGAAACACACGTTCAGAGGAAGTGAGTGAGTGAAGACCTTCAGGAAGAGGACATGGAGTCAGTCGGCAGCAGCATGATCAGGAAAAGCCAACTGAGGAGTTGCTGGACCCCAGGTGGTCTGTCTCTGGGGTACAACCAACAGAGCTGCTGCATCACATAGTGGGGAAGAACATGGGCTCTGGAGCCAGACTGGCGGGGGATACATTCCTTTACTGCTGCATGCCCCAATTTCCTCAATGCAAAGCCGGGATAATGATAGTCCCACTCTTACACAGCTGTTGTGAAGACTGAGTGAGCACAGGCAGCGCTCAGAGCTGTGGTTGGCCCGTGGAAGCCCTTAGTGTGCAAGAGCCATTATTGCCAGAGCTACCACAGTGCTCTAAAGGCATCCATTTCTCCTCCATTATTGCCAGAGCTATCACAGTGCTCTAAAGATGTCCAGAATTAAAGCTCCGGGTAATTAAAACAAGTGGGAAGGGGGGTTGTGTTCAGTGAAAAGACAAGAAGACAAAGGTTACCATCTAGGGTCTTTTCCCCAGATCCACCATCATCAGATTCACTTGTGGAACCTGCTATTTTCAGTCCTACCCTGCACCTATTGAACCTAGAAGGTTGAGGCAAGAGAGACCCAGGAGTCTGCATTTTGAAAAAGCATCCTAGGTGATCCTTATGCACCCCCACAGAACCAAGGGTATATTTGCATCTGTCAAAAAAAGGATACCAAAAAAAGAAATAGATGAGTTGCCTCCTGGATGGTGGCTGCTGTTAGTTAAAGCTACAACTGCACATCTATTAGTGGCTCCTGGCACACAGGACTCAAGAACGGCAACATTCTTGAAGCCAGTGGGACCCCCAAACATCAGAAATTAAAGATACTTAAATGGGATTGGTCATGGCCTTGGTTCCTTGTCCCTGCACTGAACTCTTCCACCGCCCTACCGGGAACCACCTAGGGTATACAGGGATCATTTGTGAATTGTCATAATGGATTCTTCCGGGATTTCTTGGTAGGACTTTTCTCTTGACTGACTTACTGCAGTGGGTTGAAGGTAGAGGATCTAAGGTGGTGGCCAATTCAGAGGCTATGTAAAGTGAAAGAACATGACTCAACAAAGAGTGATACATTGTCACTAAGTGCCCTGTGCCCAGCTTGGCCTTTGTACCGAGCCCCCTCTGTGCCCTCTGCCAGTAGGTTGAGGAAGCCAGAACCCAAGCAATATGAGAGATTTGGGAGTACCAGCAGGCCATAGACCTCTGAACCCAAAGTTACCTTTCTAGAGGTTGCTGAAGGGGATTGCACTGGCCATTGGCCATTGGGGCTGCCTGGAAGTTCCAGAGTGTGGCCCCAGATGCACCCCAGGGGGCTGGAGAGATACACCCAGAGAGTTTATTTGAAGAGGGCAAGCTGTGTGCCACCGAAAAGAATCACTAATGCCTAACAGCTGTAAGTGACCTGGCACAGACCAGGAGGCAATGAGTCAGGTCAAACCAGTTCTAGTAGCGCTACTGAAACCACTTAAACCAGTGGTGGTTGCCAGTCAATCCTAGAAGATGCTTTGCTTTTTAACTGGTGACTATTTTGTAAAGAACTATTTTTATGATATATGGTATTTTTGCTTAAGTAATTTCATCTTCAGCTCAGGATGAATTTGAAGAAGTGACTTTCAACAGACTGGATGTTGCTCGGGAGTGACAGGTTGCTAACATGTAGGAGTGGGGTGGAGTTTCTTGGCATGGTGCATGTTTCTGTAGGGGATTGGTTATGAGTAGCTATGAAGGTCCTAGAATTGCTATAAATGTATATGGGGTTATTTTGAAACAAAAATGCTTATAACTTGTTGCCAGCATTGAACAGTTCGGGCTGTTAAGTGCAAGTTTACATCATTGGGATAAAATGTATATGTTCTCTCCCTTTACCTTCCCAAGGGAGCAGAGGTATATCTTACCCGAAGAGTAACTTATACTTTCCTTCAGCAGGGAGGGGTAAGCAAGCCTTGGGCAGGTTTACTGTGAGCCTTGATAATAGCTATTTCATATTTTGGGAGAGTCAGCTGCTTAAAATTGTTTTGCTTTCAGAGAAAAGCACCAAAGAGAGGCAATAAAGCATGAAGCTTCATTGTGTGTGCAAGCACGCTTACGAATGTGTCAAGCATAAATGTTTATGCTTGTTTCTCCTTGTTATACATACTCATTGTAAATATTTCCAAGAACATAGAAATATAATCCTATCTTCTACAGATAAGCAGGATTAACAGCTTAAATATTCTCAAAATTTTAGATACACAATCACATGGATGATCAAGAAACTGCTTTCCATAAAAGGTTAGGGAACATACGAATCCCTGGGAAAACACATTTCCTGTGGGAGGGATGAGATAAATGCTTGTAATAAGATGTATTAACCATCCTCCGAGACAGATCCAAACAGGCAAAAATCAACAGTAAACTGGGACGCGACTGCCGGGGTAGCTAGACGTCACCCTTGTATGCACACCAGAAGCCAGGAGATTTACCGAGCTCCCAGATGCAGGCACATCCTTCCTTTCTTTAAATCCGATTTTCTTGCCATCTGTTCCTTTACTCCAGCCTTGGCTGTAAACAAAGTTTATGCACAGCAATGCATTGTGTTGCCAGGCAGTTCTCCTTGCTCCCCTGCAGCAAAGTCAGTTCTGGAGTGAAAATCTGTGGGTTTCATTATTATCCATTTTCCCTAATAATATAAATTGTGAGAGAGTAGAAATTGGTCTTATAAATTGGATTTTCAACTTCATTTGGGGAACACGGTGTGATACATACTGTCTGGGTTTGAATATTCTGTAAAGAAACATCTAAATGAGTTGGGAGGATTTAGCTCATAGAAAAGGATTTCCCTGGCCCTCAAGAACAGTAAGGACATTGTAAAGGGGTCAGTCCCAAGGGCCACAGCAAATCGGTCAAGGAGAAACTGATGCAGCAGCTGCAGTGCGAAGGAACTCGCTGCCTCCAAGGTTACAATTGGACATGGGGCGGGGGACGCAGTGGGGTGGAGGCCAGAGGAGTGGAAGATGACTTAGAGATGTGTATCTAGGAAGTGAGCTGGTGGTCCTGAGAATGGACTAGAAGAGCCAACCATCTGGCAGCTGTGAGAAGGAATCAGCTGACCTCTGGCCTCCAGCTCAGTTTTTTACAGCTATATAATATTTATCATGCACTCTTCCTGGGAGAAACTTGGAGTGGGACACATCTTTGAATGGATTCAGTTAATCCTTTTACTGTCCCATGAGTAATCAGAGAAGTAGAGAGGAGCAAACAGAAAAAATTCCACATTTAAAGGGGTCACTGCCATGGCAAAGCAGAAAATAACATTCACTCTGCTAAGCAACAACAGGAAAAGTCAATCTTGTGATCCTTCTCCACCAATTCTCAGAGTCCAGGCAGTGGCAGAAGTGGGCAGAATTCCCTCAGAGTGTTCATTCTGATCACTGCAGGTCATTGTTCATTCAGTCCCCACCATCGTAGGGGAGAGGGACTTGCCTGTTTGCCTGTCCCCGTGGTAAAGGGCCAAGCTTTTGCCATCGCAGCCGTGACTGATGACATATAGAGATGATTGAGCAAAGAGGTAAATACATTGAGTGTGATGAGAGTCACATTTCTCGCTGTCAGAAGGGAATTATAAATACTGAAAGGGGAATGGCTAGAATAAACTTTCTGGTATTAGATTGGAAGAAGAGGAACCAATGTGAACTCCTAGCTTTATGTAGACATAGACGTCGATATAGACATAGGTACCAATGTGTGCAGATGTTTATGTGTGTGTGTATATTCCCTTATCTGTGGCTTCACTTTCCTCAATTTCAGTTACCTGTGGTCAACCTTGGTCCAAAAATATTAAATGGACAATTCCGGAAATAAACAATTCATGAGTTTTAAATTGTGCGCCACCCTGCTCTGTCCTGCCTAGGATGTGAATGCTTCCTTTGTCCAACATATCCACGCTGGCTATGCTCCTGTCGTTAGTCACTTAGCAGCTGTGTCGGTTTTCAGATTGACTATCGGGTATCATAGTTCTTGTGTTCAAGTAACCCTCATTTTACTTAATAGCAGCCCCAAAGCACAAGAGTGGCAATGCTGGCAGTTGGGGTATGCCAAGGAGAAGCTATAAAGTGCTTTTAAGTACAAAGTGAAAGTTCTCCTTAATAAGGAAAGAAAATTGTATGGTGAGACTGCTGAGATCCACAGTAAGAACGAATCTTCCATCTGTGAAATTGTAAAAAGGAAAAAGAAACTGCTAGTTTTGCTATCACAACTCAAACTGCAAAAGTTACAGCCACATTGTTTAGTTACAACAGAGAAGGAATTAAATTTGTGGATGGAGGACACGGACAGAAGTGAGTTCAACAGCAATCACATGGCGTACTATTCATGGTTTCAGGCAACTACCAGGGGTCTTGGAACACATTTCCCACAGATAAGGAGGGACTACTGTATACTCACAGAGATATATATACACATACATGTATGCACTCATACAAATATGTAAATAGATATATACATATATGTTTCCTAGCTCTATATGGTGTGAGGGCTGGAGGGAAAGATACCTGGTAGCAATGAGCACACCTAGCTTACAGGGCTTGGCTTCTAAATATTAGTCTCCATTTAAAGGAACCACGGTTCCTTAGAGAAGTGGTTGACTCTAGGGTAGAAGCACATAAAATAAAAGATGAGACAGTCTTATACTACAAAGTAAGGAAATGTCCAAAGCATGGGAGGGACATACCAAAAGGTCACAAGATCTGCCTTAAAAGAGCTCCCGATGGTCAAGTCTGGGCAATTTGAGTATTTCAATAAATGATAGTTACTGATTTTTAGCCCTTTGAATAAAACAGGAATCTGTGAATCTACATTGCTAAAAATTAAATGTATAAATGGAGGAGAAAGAAAAGCTCTATCTGATCATAGAAGCCTTAACGTCTCTCCTCATAAAATACTTAGGGATGACTCAGTGGAGAGACCCATGAGACACCATCTTTACCAAAACCAGCGATGGGACAATTCAGCATTATGTGCCTCCTGATAGACGCACTGAGAAGAGTGAGGCACTGCTTCCGAGGTGTTCTTGCTATAAACACATAATTCACGAGGAAACATCAGACACACCCACATTACAGGATGTTCTACAAAGTACGCACTTCAAAAAAATGTCAAGGTCGTGAAAGAGAAAGAAAAACTGAGAAACTGTTCCAAAATGAAGGACATTTAAGACAAATGATAACTATAAAAGGCCTGTATCTGTAGAAGATATTTTACAACAATGGGAGAAATTTGAATGGGGTCTGTGATTTACGCGGTAAAGTTGGATCAATGTTTATGTTCTTATCTGTTCATTGTCAATGTTAACTGATGATGTGAATGTGTAAGAAAATGTCCTTGTTTACAGGAAATACACACTGAAGGATTTAAAGGGTAAGGGAGCATCACGTCGGTAACTTTTTCTCAAATGGTCCAGGAAAAAACAAAAATAACTTTAATGTGTGTGTGTGTTTATTAGAAAGAATAAGGCAGATGTGATTAAATGGTTACACTTGGTAATCTGGGTGAGCACCAGTGCTTGGGGTACTTGGAACTCCAAGTACTATTTTTACAATTTTTCCTTAACTTCTAAATTTCAAAAAAAAAAATAGGCCAGTCATGGTAGCTTATACCTGTAATCTCAGCACTTTGGGAGGCTGAGGCGGATGGATCACATGAGGTTAGGAGTTCAAGACCAGCCTAGCCAACACGGTGAAACCCTGTCTCTACTAAAAATACCAAAATGAGCTGGGTGTGGTGGTGGGCACCTATAATCCCAGCTACTCAGGAGGCTGAGGCAGGGGAATTGCTTGAACCTGGCAGGCAGAGGTTGCAGTGACCCAAGATCATGCCACTGCACTCCAGCCTGGGTGACAAGAGTGAAACTCTGTCTCAAAAAAATAAGAAATAAAAACATAAAAAAGTATCTACTATGGATCTCTATGTACACGGACCACAGTGAATCAAACTGAGCAGTTCAATTCAAATCAAGTCCAGTGATTATGGAATAACAATTAAGTTTAAGGTACTATGCTCCTTTACAAGACTCAATCCTTGCCCTCAGGTTACTCACAAAGAGGGTAGTGAGAGCACAGTGAAATAGGTAGGGTGGGAAATGGGATGGGAGTGCTAGAGAAATGACACCAATAGTAAAACTGCTACAGACATTCAAAGGAGCCAGAAGCCTTCCTCAGCAGAGACTCACAGGATATAGGCATTTCTGCTGCTTCTGCCTGGAATGTGGGCAGTTTGTGATCTAGGAGGATGCGTTGCATCCATTTTTCAAGATTTAGCGCATGTCTTTTGCTCTGGATTTTCTGACTAGCTCAGTCTGCTCCAGAAAGAAAAGTCCTTTTCTCCCTTGTGCCTCTGCTGTTCTTAGAGCATGTATCGCTCCACACGTGGCTCTTCATGGCACTTATCAGTTCATCCGTGCATCCCTCCCAGCCTGCAGACTCCTTGTCAGCTCTGTCTGTTTCTATCTCCAGTGTCTGGCCAGAAAGGAGGCTCAATAACTGTTAAAAATAATCAAATTAACCTCAGACTTACCCAAACCATATTTCTTCCCTTCCTTTCCATTTTTACTTCTAAGTTAACTAAAGGTCTCCGTCCTTCCTTTCTTCCTTCCTCCCTCCCTCCCTTCCTCCCTTCATCCTTTCCTTCCTTCCTTCCTCCCTTTCTTCCTTCCTTCCTTCCTTTCCTTCCCTCCCTTCCTCCATTCCTTCCCTCCCTCCCTCACTCCCTCCCTTCCTTCCTTCCTTCCTCCCTTCCCTCCCTCCCTCCCTCCCTCTTTGCCTCCATCCCTCCCCCTTTCCTTCCTTTCTTCCTTCCTTCCTTCCATCCTTTCTCTTTTTTTCTATCACTCTCTTTCTCTCTGTCTTTCTCCTGCTCTGTCACCCAGGCTGGAGTGCAATGACACAATCTCAGCTCACTGCGACCTACACCTCCCAGGTTCAGACAGTTCCTGCCTCAGCCTCCCAAGTAGCTGCAACTACAGGTGCCCACCACCACACCTGGCTAATTTTTGTATTTTTATTAGAGACAGGGTTTTACCACGTTGGCCAGGCTGGTCTTGAACTCCTGGCCCCAGGTGATCTGCCAGCCTCAGACTACCAAAGTGCTAGGATTACAGGTGTGACCCACCACACCTGGCCTCTAAAGGTTTTCATAGTAATAGTACATGAACTTTTAAATTTCAAGTAGTATGAATTTAAATTTAGGGAAGAATATTTTCTGCTGTACCCTGAGACCATCAGTGAAGGTGGAGGGAGAGGTGGACTAGCATGTCCAGCGTGTTCGTAATAGCAGCAAGATCTGCCACATCAGCCTTACATTCTTGGTTTATTAATGATCCAGTGACTAACCCACAGAGAAATATGTGAGCTACTCTTTGAGCTTACAATAGAGGAGACACCATAATGACCACAGCTGAGCGTAGGATTCCCAAACAAAATTATGTCAACCACTGGTGCTTGGGAGCTTCTTACATCAAAGCAGGTTATTTATATAAGGTCAACCGGCCTCCTATCCACAATATTATTATTACAGTAATAATTAGCAATTGCCAACATTCCTACAAGCACCCTTCATCCAGGCACTCTAAGCACCAACAAATGTCACAAACTCTGTGTGCATAGATGCCACCTGACCCGTCTGTGGAATGAGGCAGCCTGTGAGGGCAGAAGCAGCTGCTACCTCTGAGCCCTGGCCTATTATTGAGGCTCCAGTTACAAAGCCAAATGCCTCCTCCTCTTCCTTCTCCATGGTAATTGCAGTTTGAGGTTTGAAAGAACATCTTTTGTGAGGCCATTTATTTTCCACCTCTTACCACATACCATGTATGAGGCTGCTGTCTGCTTGGGAGCAGTAAGCCATCAATCTGCTGAAGAATGTTGAGGGGTTTCTAAGTGGAAAGTCTCTCCTTGCTGTAGTTCACAAGTAAGTGATAAAGCTTTCCTTTGTCTTCTGTCTTCAACAAATTTTAAACATTTGTTCCTGCCGGGTGTTGCTTTACCCTTGAGAGAGCAGCCTCCTCACCCCATAGGCAAGGTGGCAGCTGTTAGAAGAGTTTTCAACACCAGATTATTTTAAGGCATTTGTAAAGTGGGTGAAAACTAACTCGTGAAAAAAAAAACACCTTAAATTAAACTTTAGAAATAAATCAGAGTAACATTCAAGCCCTGCAGCACAGCTGACTCCTCTAAAACCTAGAATTTTACTCGTTACTCAGAAGCATTTGCAAAATTCTATCCTGAAAACCATGTCATGGGCCATTCTTAAAAAAATACAATATGCATCACTTTCATATGCTATTCAGCAGAGTGACATTTGACCAACATCAGGACAGCAAAAGACTCCTGTAATTACAGTTCCTGGTTTCAGCAACTTCATTCCGAGATGATAAAAGAAAAAGCTCATTGGCATATGTTGCATAATTTCTAACTGTGTACTTCATGGTAAATATCAGCTTGATTCCATAGCTTGCTGACATGGCCTTAAGGCAAATTTAAAAGCAAAGTTTTCATTTCTACACATAATGGAAGACAGCACATTTCTCTGTCTTATACTACCATTCCCTGGCACTGCTTCATATGCTTGAGCAAAAGTAAATGAAGATGCTTACAACTATCACCACTATATAGGCAGAGCCGTTCACAATCAGCCCATGATGCCCATGATCAGCCTCGACGGACAGATGAAGGCCCACAGAAGATGCACAGCAGCCAGTCCTGCAGTGGGATTCTCATGGTCCTAAATTTAGCCCATCGAGTCATGACATCTCTCCTGGTTGGGGATTATGGTTTTGAAAGTGATTGTTCATGCAGCAAATCATTATGATAAACAATCTAATAATTCATGATGAAGGAACTAGAAATCCAGGCTAGCAACAAGTGTGTGACAGCTTGAATTTTCACCAGCTGTATTCCTTGGCCCCTGGCCAGGATGCCATCTGACCTTTAAGCTAACCAAGCACGTGGGTATTACTTATCAGCACTCGGAACCAAAAAATTGCTATGATATTTTAGAGATACAGAATTTGTTAGGGAGGGAAAAGGGTGAAGAAAATAAAGATGCCACAGGTTTTGAAATGGACTTATTTCTTCTTAGATATGGCTCTGAGGGTGAAAAACATCAATACTACTAATCACATATTTTTGAGCACTTAATTATGAGTCTAGCCCTGCATATGGATTCTGTGGAGAGTCAGAAAAGGTTAAGATACAGTTTTTAAGCTCAAAAGTGTTCTATGTAGTTGTGGCGAATATGAACACACAGGACGCAGTCTGAACAGCTGGCAGACTTTGGCCAATGGGTCAAATCCAGTTGGCCACCTGTTTTTGTGGCATATCATAAGTTAAGGATATTTTATTTTTAAGTGGTTGAAAAAAAAAGAATAAATTTTATGACATGTGAAAATTATATGAAATTCAAATTTCAATGTCCACAAACAAGATTTTATTGGCACACAGCCACACTCACTAATTTACCAATTGTCTGTGGCCACTTTCATGCTACAGTGGGCAGCAGAGTGGAGTCATTGTGACAGAGCCCATATGGGTCACGAAACCTAAAATATTTACAATCTAGTCCTTTACAGCAAAAGTTTGCTTACCCTTGAGTTAGGTGATCCTCTAAGGGTGTTAAGGGGGGTGATTTGGAGCCAGCCAAAGAAACAGACGACTTCCATGAAAGAAGAAATGACTTTGAGTGAAAATAAAGCTTCAAGGTTGAAGTGCGTCCAAATGGAGCTTAAAGGATAAAGGCACTGAGCATCATGGTGAGGGGGAAGGGTAGCCACACGTGACCTGGCAGCTTGGCTCCACTGCCGAGTGCCATGTGACCTGGGTAAGTTCTTTGACTTTTCCCTATCTCAGTTTCCTCAGCTTCTGAGTGAAAATAAAAGTATCTACCTCCCAGGGCTGTTGTAAAGCTCACAGCCAGATTTCATATGCAAAGCAGTTAGCACATTGCCTGGTATGGAGCTGGAGTGTCATAAATATTAGCTGTCAATAATAGTGATTGTAATTAGTTCTCACACTTGGGTATCTATTAATAAAACAAGTCTACATTTCACATAAACAGTAAGCCTCTTAGGGGTTATTAGTGAATAAGCTTTTAAAATATTTCTCATAAGAGGAATTTGAGCCATTGAATTCTGTGATGTTATTTAAAATGGTGTCATAAAAGAAGAATAGCCCAGGAAAATATTCCCAGGGTATTCTGTGAAAAGAAAAACAAAACCATGTTATGAATAATCCCTTCAATTTAAGATGTTATAGTTAGAACAACAACAAAAGCGTACCCCTGCCCGAAAGGCACTGTTTTATAGCACACTACAGCATACTATCTTATTGTGGTTGCTTCAGTTTTATAAGCCCAGAAATACCATTTTACCAGTGCATCCAGACTTGAAACTCTCTCTGAGAATCTGGTGAAAGTGATCATCCCCCTCCTTGATAAATGCACGCCATAAGGGGACACACACACACTTATGCACATAATCTTAGGGCTTAAAGGATCTCTCGAAGCCCACCTTTGGTTTCCAGGTTAAGAACTCCTCCTCTAGTTGCTCAGTCATACAAAACCCACACAATATTGATATATGAACCAGAATGCCAAATTACTAATTTATGAAGAAGAAATAATGTCAAATGGACTAAAATCCTTGCATTGGCCAATCACTCATTATCTTGCTATGCAAAAGCTACACAGACCGCCAAAGCACAATTAAAAGCGAAGATGGTATCACAGAGAAGGGAATTTGAGAATGGTCTTAATGGCTCTCGTCGCCAAGCTTTGATAGTCTGATGCATCGTCTCCGCTGTGGAGGTAACTCCTGCCAAGGATGCTGGAACAGCCAGTCCAGGCCCTTTCCTGTGAACAATTCTTGATGTTTGTGCTTGTGGATGCAGTGAAGGCTAACTCTTTCTGTTATCGCTTTTGCCAAAGAAAGTTACAGTGGAAACAGCAGGACTCCAGGTTTAGACATGCTAATTTCCTCATGCTACACCGAGGCGCTTCCGTTAGGAAATGTCAGCCATATACAGATTCCAGTTTAAGGTGGGTTAGTTGTGTTGATCTTCCAGAATTTCCTTCTCAGAAGGGATCTTTGTCTTCAACTTTAGGAGGTACCTTCCTGTCCCCACCTCTTCACTTCCTCTAGTCCATCCCGACTGCCCTGTTAACCTCAACAGAGAAGGCATCAGGTTCAAGAGGCCAAAGAAGAGACACAGAGCCAGAAATGAGAGACATGTGGAGTTTTACTAGGGGCTGACACACAAGGGAGAGAGTCCAGTGGTGGACAAGATAACCCCAGGGCCCAGTGGGGGCAGGCTGGGCAAAAGAACCACAGCCGCTCGCAAAAGGCATGTAATTGAGGTAGTGTTTTCACCTCCACCTGGCAACCTGCATTCAACCCAAACTTGGGGCCTCCGTCTCTTGTACGGCCCGCGTTTCACAGGACGGAACGGTGGTCAGGACAGGGACAGGCAGGGCTCAGATACTCCTCATGGACAACAGTGAAGCCTCCAGTTGGCCACACCTGGATTCTCTAGCTCAGAACACACATTGGCTGCATCTGTCATACAGGGTCATTCTAAGGGTGTGCCTAAGTTATTGCTGTCAGGTGTCTTTACCCTACATGGACTACAAAAGGGAGAAAATGATCCCTGGTGTTTCCTTCCTCTATCCTCCCCCACCCTCCTTTTATTTTGAGGTATTTCAAATACCTTTTATTTTGAAATAGTGTAAGACATAAGGTTTTTCTGTTTGTTTTTTGAGATGGAGTTTTGCTCTTGTTGCCCAGGCTGGAGTGCAGTGGCGCTATCTCAGCTCACCACAACCTCTGCCTCCTGGGTTCAAGTGATTCTCCTGCCTCAGCCTCCCAAGTAGCTGGGATTACAGGTGCCCGTCACCACACACAGCTAATTTTTGTATTTTCAGTAGAGACAGGGGTTCACCATGTTGGCTAGGCTGGTCTCGAACTCCTGACCTCAGATAATCCACCCGCTTCAGCCTTCCAAAGTGCTGGGATTATAGGCGTAAGCCACAGCCCCCCGCCAAGACATAAGTTTTAAATATAGTCGTTTTCTTCCTTTCTTTTTTTCTCTCTTTCAAATGACTTTTAAAGTATTCAGGACTTTTAAAAAGTCTCAAAAATAGTATAGAAGGTTCTCATGTACACTTCAATCAGCTTCCCCTAGTGAAAATAATTCACATAACCTAGTACTGGCTCAGAACCTATCATCCATTACAATGGTATGACATTCACTCAGGTGCAGATGATACACATTTCACTAGTTTTCACCTTCACTGTGTGTGTGTGGCGGGGGCATTCTATGACATTTTAGCACACATGTAGATTGAGAACCCAACTCCACAATCAAGACATGAAGAAACTTCATCATGCTATTCCTGAATAACCAGTGATTTTCTTTATATATTCTATTCTCAGTGTTATAATAGAAATCTGAGTTCAGTCGACTTATGCAAACGACCTCAGGGACAATAGTTGTGACCTCATCAACCTCCTTCTCTGTTTAACATATTTAACATTACCAAGGCCTCAATGGCAATTTTTAGACTCTAATTATCTTGGGCTTTATTTCTGAATCTTAATATTTTTTGTCATTTGGCAAAAATTTTTTAATGTATATTCTTGCTATTGTGTAAAAACAGTCTAGAAGGCTTTTCGAAAAGGTTAGGATCTCTGACCACAGTTTCTTTAACTACAATTGCATAATAAAAAAAACATTCTAAGATAAATTTGTGCAATGTGTTGGTGCATACCTTCCTTTAACCCTACACTTGTTTTGCTTTTCCCTAAACTTGTTTCCTCTGGTCTCTGAGGTTTTCTATATACATGTCCTTTGTACTAAATTTTCATCTTAATGAGTTTCATGTAGACACATTTGGGACCAATGTACTCTTATGGAAAATACCACCTGAGGTTACACTCTTATGAAATCTACTTTGGAGGAGTTCAGTTTCCTGGGAAATCTTCTGAGCTGTATCCTGTTATTTGCACCAGAGTTTGCATAAATACCCTGAGATAGTTAAAAATCAAATGGTTGTTGAAGTCAACCTGATGAGCTAAGTGTTTTAAATAAGTGGATAATGACACGTGTGTATATTGAGTGTACACGTCATAAATGACTACTCAAGGTAACTGCAGAGAATAAAAGTGTCATTCAACCCAGGAGAACATAGCTGAAACATTCTCAGTGACCTCATTAAATCTTAGAGCAAAAAAACTGGAAGTGGATCAAAGATTAGAGGATACTTGTCTTATGACTTAGGGAGGAGAAGTAACCCACAATTGCTGGTGGGAATGTAAAATGATAAAGCCACTTTGGAAAACAGTTTGGCAGTTTACAGTTGAAAGTTAAATTTAAAGTAATCTGGCAATTCCACTCCCAAATTTCCTAAGAGAAATGAAATATGGGCCAGGTGTGGTGGCTGATGCCTATAATCCCAGCACTTTGGGAGGCCGAGGTGGGTGGATCACCTGAGGTCAGGAGTTTGAGACCATCCTGGCCAACATGGTGAAACCCCATCTCTACTAAAAAAAAAATACAAAAAAATTAGCTGGTCATGGTGGTGCACGCCTGTAGTCCCAGCTACTTGGGAGGCTGAGGCAGGAGAATTGCTTTAACCTGGGAGGTGGAGATTGCAGTGAGCCGAGGTCGCACCACTGCATTCCAGCCTGGCGCCTGGTGACGGAGTGAGACTCTGTCTCAAAAAAAAAAAAAAAAATTAAAAAAAGAGAAATGAAATATGACCACACAAAGACTATCATAAGAATGTTCATAACAGTTGTTCATAATCACCAAAACTGGAAACAGCCTAAATGTCCGTCGGCTGGTAAACCAGTATATAAAATGTGCTATACTCATATAATGGAATACTACTCAGAAATGGAAAAGGAATAAACTACTGGCACATGCTATGTTATTTGAACCTCAGAAACATTATGATCAGTAAAATAAGTTAGACACAAGAGACCACATATTGTATGATTCCATTTGCATGAAACATCTGGAAAAGTCACATTTATAATGACAGAGAGTGACAGTGATTGCCTAGGGCTAGGGTAGTAATAGGGATGAGGGCATATGGGATCTTACAAGAAAGATGAAATGTTCTAGGACTGATTTAAAGAGGTGGCTGTGCCATTTGGTAAAGTAAAAATAAGTGAATTGTACAATCGAAATGGAAAATATACTCTGATAATGCTGTTTTAAAAAAGAAAGTAATGCACATCTTTTGGCAACCAGCAAGCTCTCTAAGGACCCTTAGGAACCCTACGCATGATAAGGGATTTTTTAGATCTCAACCAATCTCTGGATGTCAGCTATCTTCACAGTCTTTCTCTCTTTAGAAGGTATTCTTCCCTTCTAGTTTCTGGCTTGGAGCTAGAAAAGGTTTATAGTCCTGGTTGGTACTTGAGAGAAAGGACCCGCACTTTTGTTTCCTATTCCACCCTCTGCTTCTGGAATGGGAAGGGCCAATTCTGCAGGCTCCTGATGGAAAATCTTCCTGGGAGCAAGACAAGCTTATTTTTAAGTCCATTGTGGGGTAAATCTGGCCCGAGGAATGCGAAAGGGCTGAGTGGAGGCCTGAGGAGTGAGTGCCCTAGAGACCTGGGGAAAGGAAGGGGCTGGTTTGGCACCTCCCAGATTCCCTTTGGGAGGAGCCCAAGGGGTGCAGTGGGCACCCAGACCTAGGGAGAAATCTCACACTGTGATGAGAATCTGCCCATCTTACTCAGGGACTTTTGCTACTGTCAATTCCTGTCTCATCCAGGACACGCTCAAGACAACAGGGCCAGAGGAAGCCAGGTTGATGAGGAGGGGGCAAGCATAGCAGTGTAGTTCAGGAGAGGAGCCCAGAAAGCAGAGATCCAGTTACAGCGCCCGCCAGTATCCAGAACAGGACAGCTGGACAGGAAGGTACACTGTGCGAACATAGTACTGTTCATATATTCAAATATATTATCTATAAGCTCTGTGTTCTTGCGCCAATTACTAACCTTCTCTGTATCAGTTATCTATTACTACATCTATTTCATAGTACACATGTACTATTATTGCTGTCCTAAAACTTAGTGACTTACAACACTTCTGTAGTTGCTGACTGTGGTTCTTCTACTGTCCTCTGGAAAAGGGGAGGGGGCTGAGATGTTGAGCCTGCAGGCTTCTCTCACCATAGGCTTCTTTTAGTCATCAGTTTGGTCTGGGATTCTTTTTTTTTTTTTTTT